>CAUYLG010048833.1:0-69015 GCA_963573385.1 Cacajao melanocephalus
CACCCTCACCCCCCCGGCCCCTCCCCTCCGACCACGGGACCCTCCCCCGCCTCGCAGCCCGGGACCCTCCCCTCCCCTCCCAGCCCGGCACCCTCCCCTCCCCTCCCCTCCCCTCACAGCCCGGGACCCTCCCCTCGCAGCCCGGGACCCTCCCCTCCCCTCGCAGCCCGGGACCCTCCCCTCCCCGCACAGCCGGGGACCCTCCCCTCCCTCGCAGCCCGGGACCCTCCTCTGCAGCGCGGGTCCTCTGTGCGCCCCTGGCCCGCAGGGCTCAGCTCCTCACTGCAGGTCTGCGAGACCCGAGGGCGTCTCGCTCTCAGTTCTCCTCAGTTCTGCGGGGGCCGCGCGGTCCCCGCTGCCACCCAGACCCCGTCACCCCGCCCGCTGCGCCTCCTGCCGGGTCCTTTCTGTCCTCCCGAAGCCCGTGGAGGCTTCTAGAAAATGCGCCCAGATCGCCGCCTGCCCGAGCCGAGCCCCCCCAGGCTGCTCGGGCTCCCGGCCGTGTGGCGCCTCCAGGAGGGCACCGCGAGCGCTCCCGCTTTCCCCGCCCGCCGCAGACGCTGGACTGGCCCGCAGGCTCCCGGCCCCGCGCCTCCCGCCACCTCCGCCCCCAGGCCCGCGACCCCGGGCCCTGGGCGCCGCCTCCTCCCGCGGCCTGGGAAGGCGCAGAGCTCGGCTTTGCAGGCCCAGGCTGCCTGGAAGGCACCGCGCGGAACACCGGCTTCGCTTGCGGCCGCCCCCGACCCCGGCAGCCGAGGCCACGCCTCTCCCGGCGCCGGCGCCCTCTGTGGGGCGTGCTGGGCGCGGAGCCGGGAACCGCCGCCCTCCCCGCGCCGGGCTCTGGCACCAGCCGGGGGCCCCAGACGGACGGAAGGCCCCTCGTCTACCCTCGATCGCGACCCCCAAACAAAGCCTCGGCCGTGGGGCGCGCAGCGTCGGGACTCAGCCCCCGCGCCGCGGGCACAGGCGTGGCCGCCACTCCCCACCACCCCGGACTCGGGCCGCGCAGGGAGGTGCCAAAGCCGGGGGCCCACGCAGGCGGCAGCGAGCACGGGAGCAGCCCGAGGTCCCCCGATGCACGAAGGACGTGCGCGAGGCCCGCGAAGCCGAAGCCCGCAGTATCGTTGCTCCGACTCGGCCTAGTGCTCCAAACGCTGGGCCGAAATACTAGAAAAAGCAAACGATTTTGCCCAGTAGAAGATCCGAGGAGCCCTCAATCAATATTCCTCCTTCCAGCTCCTCTGTCCCGGCAGCGTCGGCGGGGACCAAAGGGGCAGACGCGCTGCGCCCCCACTCCTGAGCTGTGGTGACCCTCAGGAAACTCAGAGGGAACCCGGGCCCCCTTGACCAGGAGCGCCACAGAAACCCTTGGAGGAGACACAGGAGAACATCCTTGTGCTCTTAGATTAGGCGACGGCTTCTTAGGACACAAAAAGCACAATTAACGAAAGAAAAATAGATCAACCTCATCCCAGTTTCAAACGTTTATGTTTTCTAAAACACCACCAAGAAAGTGAATACAACCTATGCAATGGGGAGAATGTTTGCAAATCTGTATCTAATAAGCGATTTGCCTCCAGAACACAAGACCTCTCACAATCAACAATAAAAAGACAACCACATTAAAAGTGAGCAACACATGTGAATAGCCATTTCCTTTCAGAAGGTATAAAATGGCCAATAAGCATGTGAAAAGATGGTCAACATCATTAGTTTTAAGGGAAATGTAAATCAAAACCACAGTAAGATATGCTTCACCTGCACTGGGACGGCTAGAATAAAAAGACAGAAAAGACAGATAAGAACAGGTGTTGGGGAGGATGTGGAGAAACCAGAACCCTCTCACACAGCTGCTGGGAACACAGAACAGTGCAGCCGCTGTGCAAGACAGTCTGTCCTTTCCTTAAAGAATTAAACAAAGGCCAGGCACGGTGGCCCATGCTCATAATCCCAGCACTTTGGGAGATCAAGGCCCGAAGATCACTTGAGTCCAGGAGTTGGAGACCAGCCTGGGAAACACGGCAAAACCCTTTCTCTGCTAAAAATACAAAAAGTAGCCGGGCGTGATGATGCACACCCGTAGTCCCAGCTACTTGGGAGGCTGAGGCAGGAGAATCGCTTGAGCCCGGGAGGTGGAGGTTGAAGTAAGCCAAGATTGAGACACTGCACTCCAGCTTGGGTGACAGAGCAAAACCCTGTCTCAAAAAAAAAAAAAATTAAAAACAGTTAAACATACAGTTACTGTATGACCAGGCAGTTCCACTTGTACATATATACTTAAAAGAAATGAAAACATACGTCCACATTAAAACTTGTACATGAATGTTCACAGCAGCACTAGTCACAGTGACCAACAGCAGAAGCAACCCAAATGTCCACCAGCTGGTGAACAGATAAAGCATATTCCATGCAGACAATGGACTATTCGGCAGCCATAAGAAGGAAAGAGGTACTGATCCATGCTACAACATGGGTGAACCTTGACAACTGCTGGGGGAAGGCAGCCAAACACAAAAGGCCATACCTTATAAGATCCCATTTACGTGACATGCCCAGGATGGGCGGCCATAGAAGCAAAACGTAGATTCCTGGTTACAAGGTATTAGAGAGCAGGGGGGAGGGGGAGCAACGGCTAATGGGTGTGGGCCTGCTTTTGGGGTGATGGAAATATTCTAAAATTAGATCGTGGCGATCACTGTGCAACTCTGTGAATATACCCAAAACACTCAATTGTACACACTGCAGGGTGAATTGTTACGGTGTGAGCTATGCCTAAATGAAGCTGTTACTAAAAATACAGTGAATGCTGGCCCGGACAGTCTGCACACATGCACCAGCCCCTCGTGGACAGTGACAGTGGGGCTTGTTGAATGAATCCCCCTCTACGCTCTCCCTGCAAACCAGCCAGAAGCCCACTGAGGAACGTGGTGAGGATATTGAGCCCAGTGAGGATGGTCACCTGCGATTCTGTAAGTCACATCGGCATGAGCCCTGGGCTGGATGCTCCTTGCAGCTATGTTTCTGGGAGCCTGCACCTCAAAGCTTACCAGGAGGATTTTGCTAGAAATCTCTCAGGCCTTTCTGAGCACCTTCCTGGCTCTGCATTTCCATTTCCTCCAAATGGATTCCAAAATGTCCCCATCATCTTCACATACCATGTCCTCTGGACACATGTCAACCCTAAATACAGAAGGAAAAATAGACCAGCAGCTCAGCAGGGTGCCATCCCACCTTTCCAGCCCACCAGCACCCTCTGCTGGCCTGTGGGGATGGTGCGGGGAAGGACTTAGTAGGACATGGCCGCGCCTACCAGGTGAGTGGAGAGAATGTTAGGTCACCCACAGCAGGGGAACAGAACCACCTCAAGAAAGGTCCCTGCCTGCACCCACTGGACATTACTGCAGGAAAAACTTGGTTGCCTGCATCTGAACTCATTCACTTCGTTTGACAGGTAACTAGGCAGAATTTTTTCACTAATTTTAAACTAGACTAGATTTTCTTAAAATAAATTATTGTGTAAATGAAACAGGTACACCATGGCTTTAGGAACTTTATCCAGAGGTTCTGCAATTTCAGAAACTCCATGACCATATCAAGGCTGTTTGTGAGCTCGATCACCAGACATCCACACCTGTGCCTGCCTGCACCTGTGTTCACTCAGGATGCCCCCCAACACGGGAGTGTGCTCAGTGCTAGCAGATTTACATTTTACTGTAAGTTATTTTCCTTTTGCATTTAAAGGCAGTGTACAAGAAATTTTATTTCCAGTGGGATTCAAATAGAAATTATGTATATAATACATATATGGCTTGTGGGCTTCCGGAGGAGGCTTAGCAAGTGCCACCACACACACCACACAGACCCGTTCCCTGGGTTTTGGGAGCAGGGCACATCACAGGAATTCTGTTTCTAATGCAAACCAAGACAGCACCAAGATAAAACAAGGTGGTATTACAGGCTGGTGATCTGAATTTTTATAGGTTACATTTTTATGTGATGCCCAAGATAGCCATCCCGTCCTGCAGAAAAGATGGTAAAAATATGCACCCTATGGTGGTGCCAGATGTGGCGGGGCTGCCAGGAGGATTTCACATCCAGAGCCAAGTGTCTGATTTAGTCACTCTGGGCTTGATGCTGCTGGGCAGTCCTCCCTGGGACTGAGCAAGGAGGCGGGAGGGCTCAGAGATCACAACCCCAGAGCAAAGAAAGGTGCTGACTTCTGAATCACATCCTACCCAAATACTGGGCTCTGCATAGGTAGCTAAGTAACTACAGAGCAAGCCCATGAAGATGTGATTTTTTTAAGTGCTCATGACACGAAGCATTGATATTTGACATAAATATATAAATATGTGCATAGTGAATACATTATGCCGTTTTTGTAGCCACATTCATAATAATACACGTAAAGCTATACAGAAGACTGCAAAGCAGTATATTCTAACTGTAAAAACTGATTTAAATGTACAGGTATATTTAAGAAAAGATTCACATTCAGGTATTGGCACATGAGATTTCAAAGTCAAAATGGAAGTCGTCTATTTTGCTGTCCCCGAAACCCACTGAGAGGTGACCCACATAGGCAGCGGGCAGGGAGCTGGGCCAGGCGGTAGGCAGCCGGCAGCGCCTCAGGGCCTTTCCCACCCCAGTCGACCACAGGAAGTGACTGCCCACAAGGCCATCTGGCTTGCCCGGCGCCCCCGGAATTCTGCATTCAGTTCCGCTCAAAACCTGGGTAGCTTCCCCGTGCTGGCGCTGAAGATCCAGTCATGAAACTCCCTGTCTCCAGACAGATGAGACAGTAAAATGAACAATTAGAGTTATAAACTAGTTATAAATTACTTTTCATGAAACACAGATTTACATGAAAAAGTGTCAAGATGTTTTTAAAGACAAAATGTTTATTATGAAAACAATGAGAAATGAAATCCTTGCACAAGGAAATTGATGTACCTCCAAACCATAGAGGGACCGACTCGATGCAGATGGCCTCCCGTTTCATAAAAACTTGATAAACTGCCCTGAAGAGGGGAGCTGACCCACTCACCACCCATAGCTGCTAGTATTCCCTGCAAGCCTGCTCTGCACCTGCCTAGTATCACTTTTTTTTTTTTTTTTTTTTTTTTTGAGATAGAGTCTCACTCTGTCTCCCAGGCTGGAGTGCAGTGGTGCAATCTCAGCTTATTGCAACCTCTCCCTCCTGAGTTCAAGTGATTCTCCTGTCTCAGCCTCCTGCATAGCTGGGATTACAGGCATGTGCCACCATGCCCGGCTAATTTTTTGCATTTTTAGTAGAGATGAGTTTTCACCATGTTGGCCAGGCTGGTCTCAAACTCCTGACCTCAGGTGATCTGCCCACCTCGGCCTCCCAAAGTGCTGGCATTACAGGGTGTCTCTGCACCCGGCTTACCTAGCACTTTTGATACCAAGAAGGGTGTCTCTCCCTCTGCTACACATCCACTGGACGCCTTCCATTCGACCCAAAGTGTCCAGGTACAGAGTTAGCATCAGTGGATCTTCAGGTGACAGTCAGGCAGACATGGGGTCCGCGCGTCCAGCAATACAAGACATCCCTGGAGAGCATGTTTGTGGTTGGATTTTTATTGCTCTTATTAGACACCAGAGGTTGATAACCAAGAGACAACTTTGTCCCCTGGGGTGGGGGCGGGGTGGGGCATGCATTGGACAATTTCTGGAGACAATTTTGGTGTCACCACTGAGGAAAGGTCCTGTCATGGAGTGGGTAGAGTCCCGGGATGCTGCTGAGACCTCACACTGCTCAGGCCAGGGCCCCAAAACCAAGAGCCACCCAGCCCCAGATGTCCACCACGGGGAGGCTGAGACAGGTTCTGTCAGAGGCCCTCAAATGCCAAGGAGACCTTTTGATCTTTCTTTCCTTGGGCTGTAAAACAAAATTCTTCATGTATTGTTGCATGACATGTCACAGACAAAGGTGAACCATCAGTTGTTTCTGGAAACTGAAACCCAACAGTGATATTTTTCTTTCTTCTGTGTGAATAATTTTCCTTTAGTAAGAAGTGACACTGCTTATATTTCATGTTATTTACATGTCCATTGCTCTTCCTGTCCTTGTGAGGAAGGACTTGGGCAGCTGTCACCCAGCCCTGAGTACTCAGCCCACACATCCGGTTCACTCCAAAGCTGGGAGAACCTGCCTGGTCCCGGGGCGGCAAGACAGGTGGTCTCTGCCTCCAACCCCAGACTCTCACCCCCCAACACCCCCCACACTGGTGTTGCTGCCTTTCGTGGTCCTTAGCTGTCCCAGCTTTCCTGCCTGGCCACAGCACCTGCCTCGGTGGTTATGGGAGCTGGGTTAGTGAATATGTGCGCCCCACAACCTTGCCCTGGTAGTGCCCAAACGTTGGTTGTTACATAGGTCAAGCAAAAGGCAGGTCTTTTATATTAAATAGTTGACATGGGCATGATAAAACTGAGGCTAATAATGTGTTCAATTTTCAAATTGACCATTTGGTTTAAGAAACAAAAGAAAAAGCTGTTAACATCCCAGTTTCAGGTCCTGAATCTGCTGTCAATGCCGCCGCAGTCAGACATTCCTGCAGTTCCTTCATTTCATAACAAAACACACTGTGAACAAATGCGGAGCTGAATGAGCACACCCTGAGTGCCCAACTGTGCCTATGTTTAAAACAGCCCCAAGAGGCCACTGCTGACAACAGGCCATGTGCTCTGAGCCCCTGGAACCTGCACCTCCAGTCAACTTCTGGACTTTCAGCGCTCACCTGAGCCAACCACTCAGAGTTCACCTGAACCATCTCATCAGAGTTCACCTGAACCAACTCCTCAGCATTCACCTGAACCAACCAACCAATCAGAGCTCACCTGAGCCAGCCACTCAGCATTTACTTGAACCAGCCCATCAGAGCTCACCTGAACCAATACATCAGCGCTCACTTGAACCGACTTATCAGAGCTCACCTGAATCAAACATTCAGAGCTCACCTGAACCAACCAATCAGTGCTTACCTGAACCAACCACTCAGCGATCACCTGAACCAATCACTCGGCAATCACCTGAATGAAGCAACCACTCAGAGATCACCTGAACCAACCGGCCAACCAATCAGAACTCACCTGAACCAACCACTCAGCGCTCACCTGAACCAAGCACTGAGCGCTCACCTCAACCAACCCCTCAGAGCTCACCTGAACCAGCCCATCAGTGCTCATCTGCCTTGGCTAATCAGGGCTCAGCTGCATCACCCAATCAGTGCTCAGCTGCATCACCCAATCAGGGCTCAGCTGCATCACCCAATCAGGGCTCAGCTGCATCACCCAATCAGTGCTCAGCTGTATCACCCAATCAGTGCTCAGCTGTATCACCCAATCAGTGCTCAGCTGCATCACCCAATCAGTGCTCAGCTGCATCACCCAATCAGTGCTCAGCTGCATCACCCAATCAGTGCTCAGCTGTATCACCCAATCAGTGCTCAGCTGCATCACCCAATCAGTGCTCAGCTGTATCACCCAATCAGAACCAACCAAGTTCGAATCCCTCATGTGCATAAATGGACCTGAATGGGACCTGGGCAGGACCCATCACCATAAAACCCAAACCCTTCCTGCGTTCTCTGGAATACACTTTCTTTCACACTAAAGGCTGCAGCTCCCAGGTGTGTAAACCGTTCACTGGAATAAAGTATCTTTCCTCCAAATTCCTTTTCAGAAAACTTCTGTTCACAGACTCATTCACCATCAGCCTTTACCTAAGGCTTATTAATCATGTATTAAGAAAATGTTTAGGCCGGGTGTGGTGGCTCACACCTGTAATCCCTGCACTTTGGGAGGCCGAGGCGGGCGGATCACTAGGTCAAGAGATCGAGACCATCCTGGCCAACATGGTGAAACCCCGTCACTACTAAAAATACAAAAATTAGCTGGGCATGGTGGCACACGCCTGTAGTCCCAGCTACTCAGGAGGCTGAGGCAGGAGAATTGCTTGAACCCGGGAGGCAGAGGTTGCAGTGAGCTGAGATTGCACCTCTGCACTCCAGCCTGGCACCTGGCAATGGAGCAAGACTGTCTCAAAAAAAAAAAAAAATGTCCTAAATTTCTTTTGAAGTGAAGATAATGTCTACCATACTATAATTTCAAACTTGGAGTTTTAAAAATATGTAACCATCCCAGCACTTTGGGAGGCCAAGGTGGGCGGACCGCTTGAGGTCAGGAGTTCGAGATCAGCCTGGCCAATATGGTGAAACCCCATCTCTACTAAAAACAAAAATTAGCCGGGCATGGTGGTGCGCCTATAATCGCAGATACTCAGGAGGCTGAGGCAGGAGAACAGCTTGAACCTGGGAGGCAGAGGTTACAGTGAGCCGAGATTGTGCCACTGCACTCCAGCCTGGGGGACAGAGTGAGACTCCATCTCAAAAATAAATAAAATGTAATCATTTTAAGTATAATTATTATACTTTACAGTGACTGAGAAGAGTTGTATCTGCAGACTGAAATATTCCACTGCATCTGTACTGAACATAGACAGACTTGTTTTCATGATTATGCCTCAAACAATACAGTATAAAGCCTATTTACACGGCATTTACATTGCATTAGTTATTATAAGTAACCTGGAGCTAATATAAAGTGTACGAGGGAATTCACATAGGTCATACGCAAATGCCACACTGTTTTACATCAGAGAGATGATGGTATCTGCCCTCCACTGTTGTGAAAAGACATGCCCTAGGAATCAATTTCCTAATGTGACCTGAATTCTAAATGTCTGGGAGTATTCTGTAAAACATTTCAGATTATTTCCAGATTAGGGAAAAACCTTTTACCAGCAGTGTGAGGTAAATAAACCTGATAAGACATCCCCGAATTTTCTGCTGCCAGTGAATAAATCACATACCTTGTCACCTCCTTCTCTTACTCCCCAAAACCATCTTTTTCCAAATAACCAGCATTAGATCAGACTTTTACCCAAAGCTCATTAACTGCATTAAATGGCAGAGGCTGATTAGGAAAACTGTGATCACTTCCTGGGCTATAGAAGCAAAGCACCATAGGCTGGGTGGCGTAAAGAAGAGTACATTTATTCTCTCTGCTCTGGAGGCTGGAAGTCCAAGGTCAAGGTATCGGCAGGGCTGGATACTTCTTGTTTTTTTTTTTGTTTTGTTTTGTTTTGTTTTTTTGAGACAGAGTCTTGCTCTGTTGCCCAGACTGGAGTGCAGTGATACGATCTCGGTTCACCGCAATCTCTGCCTCCCAGGTTAAGTGATTCTCCTGCCTCAGCCTCTCAAGTAGCTGGAATTAGAAGTGCATGCCACTGCGCCTGGCTAATTTTTGTATTTTTGGTAGAGACAGGGTTTCGTCATGTTGGCCAGGCTGGTCTTCAACTCCTGGCCTTAGGTGATCCACCCACCTCGGCCTCCCAAAGTGCTGGGTTTGCAGGCGTGAGCCATCCTGCCCGGCCAAGGGCTGTGTCCTCTGAGGCTGCAAGGGAAGGGGCAGTTCCAGGCCTCTCCCAGCTTCTGCTGGTTGCTCCCGATTCTTGGCACTCCTTTGCCTGTGGCTGCATCACCCCCGTCTTGGCCTCCTTGTTGCCTTTTCCCTGTGTCTGTGTCCAGATTCCTCCTTCTATAAGGACACCAGTCATATTGGGCTGGACAAACCGCACTCCAGCATGACCTCATCTTGACTACAGATGCTCCTCAACGTATGACAGGGTTAGGTCTGTAAACCCAGTGTACGCTGGAAGTATCACAAGTAGATAATGCACCGAATACAGCGAACCTGCCAAACATCACAGCTCAGCCCAGCCACCTCAACGCTCTCAGACACTCACGTTAGCCTATGGTTCGACAAAATCATCTCACAGAAAGCCTATCTGAAAATGAAGTATGGGGCCGGGCACAGTGGCTCACACCTGTAATCCCCGTACTTTGGGAGGCTGAGGCAGGTGGATCACCTGAGGTCAGGAGTTCAAGAGCAGCCTAGCCAACATGGTGAAATCCCGTCTCTACCAAAAATACAAAGATTAGCCAGGCACAGTGGCACGTGCTTGTATTCCCAGCTACCCAGGAGGCTGAGGCAGGGGAACCGCTAGAACCTGGGAGGCAGAGGCTGCAGTGAGCTCAGATTGCACCACTGCACTCCAGCCTGGGCGACAAGAGTGAGACTCTTATCTCTCTCTCTCTCTCTCTCTCTCTCTCTCACACACACACACACACACACAAAGTATGGAATATCTCATGTAATTTATTGAATTCTGTACTCAAAGTGCAAAACAGAATGGTTGTATGGGAATTTGAGGTATGGTTTCGGTGAATGCACATGGCTTTTGAACCATCATAAAGTCAAAAATTAAATCCAATCGCTGTTAAGTTGAGGGCCGTCTGCAGTTGTATACATTTACAGTGACCCTAACACATTTTGAGGTACTGGCGGTTAGGGCTTCAACACACAAATTTTCAGGAGACACAATTCAACCACCTTGCTGGGTTTCTATCTTGTGATGTGATCTTATCACATTTCTGAAGTATTTATTTGTTGGGGAACATGAACACGAACGTGTCCAGGACCAGGAAGCAATGTCAGGCTTACAAATGGCTCCATTAGAACCTCTGGATCGAGCAGTGGCGGGGCGCCCATAGGGAAAGGCTGGCCTATTTGTAACGTGGAGTGTCTGAAGAGTCTCTGGGAGGCCAGCAGTGCCAGGCAGTGCCCAGTGGCCTCTGACTTTCCACCTACCTGTGGAAGGGTGGCCCCAGCACACCCGACCTCTTACCCCAAGTCATGGTGACGGCATCTGCCTGCAACTGGGAGGCTGAGAACACACAGCACAGCCAGAGACAGAGTCGGGGTCCCCACCAGTGGTTCTCAAAGTGGGGTCTCCAGACCAGCAGTAGCCGCAGCAGTGGCAGCATCCCCTGGAAATCTGCACACCCTTGGAGCCCACATCAGACCTCTTGAATCAGAGACTCTGGATGTGGGGCCCAGGGGTCTGAGTCTGCACAAGCCTGGAGGGTCCTGAGGCACAGTGCAGTTTAAGGCACTGTCCTAGCTCACCCTGCTGGCTCCTTCCCTGGCCTGTGGCAATCCCGTGACAGGCACTGGATACAGAGGTGCAGACCACGTGCCTGGCTCAGGGCAGGCCCCTTTGGAGACAGTGCTGAGCCTCCCTGCTGGGGGCCAGGCTTCCTGTTGCTACAGTGTACCCCGCAGGCTGCTAGGGGCTTGAGGGGCATGCTGCAGATGGTGGCTGTCACATTCCTATGGCGAGCAGGGGCTTCCATGCATTGGCTGCCAGGGTCCCTGCCCGGGAGGTGGATGCACAAGTGAATGGCCAGATCGGCCCCTGGTGGAAAGCAGGGTTAAGACATGCATTCCTTTTATCTTAGAAGCCAGAAAAACCCAGTGAGCAAGTCAGTGAATGGGCAAATGGCTGGATGAAGTTTTATGAAATCAGCAAAATGAGAATTTTGCTTTCTATTTATTTGCTAGTGGACAGAGCTCAGGAGGAGGTCAGTACCTACAGACGGCGTCAGCACTGGGCACAGACTGCCCAACAGCAACCCAGGCTGCACCTGCTGAGCGGCCTTTCCTCCTGCAGACACCTGTTGGAAACGTGTCCTCTGGGCCTGCCACAGGGGCCGCAGGACAGAGCCATCAGGGACACGGCCTTGGGTTCTCCTGCCTGCTCTTTGCCGACTGATGGCCGAGGGCCAGCTGCACGGCTGCTTTCTGCTTCGTCTATGAAACGGGATGGTAAGACTCGGGCATGCCTTGCAGGGTTGTCAGGAGAATTAAGAGTTAACGTCAACACATTCTGTCTTTGTGCACTACTAGAAATATTTGTACTGAAATAATAAAAACAGCTGCTCACGTATCAAAAAAAAAAAATACCGCGATCCTAGACCCAATCCCCAGTTTTCTGAATTGGCAGCAGGGCCAGGGCTGTCCGGGGCCTCCCTTGTTCTCTGTAAGCACACAGTCCCAGCACTCAGGCTTAGGAGGCGGCAGCACGAGGCCCGATGTGGTTGGTCCTGACCCCTGGGGCCATCAAGCCTCTTGCTAGAGCCAGGGCTGGGAGAGCAGACGCAGGGCTGCTGGCAGAACAGACCTCGGTGTTCCTGGGGCACAGCTTCCACGGGAGCTCCCGGTGGGAGAAACGACTGGCAGAGGAGCCTCTGGAATTCCAACCACGCAGACCTCCCAGAACACGGAGCCCAAGGAGGCAGTGGCCTGGGCCTGGGCGTCTCTGAAAGTCCCATCGGATCAGACGCACAACCGGAGCCAACCCCTGCCGGGCCAGAGCCCAGAGCTCCAGGAGGCTGTGGGTCTCCCAGAAGTCTCCGGGCCCAGCACACCTGCCCTTGCCTCCCTCCCTCCCTCCTTCCCTTGCCTCCTTCCCTCCTTCCCTTGCCTCCTCCCTCCTTCCCTTGCCTCCCTCCTTCCCTTCCTTCCTTATTTCCTCCTTCCTTTTCCCTTCACTCCTTCCCTCCCCCTTCCTCCCTTTCTTTCTCGCTTTCTCTCTCTCTCTCTCTCTCTTTCTCTCTCTCTCTCTTTCTTTCTTTCAGTGGAGTCTTGCTCTGCTGCCCAGGCTCAAGTGCAGTGGCACAATCTTGACTCACTGAAAGCTCCACCTTCTGGGTTCAAGTGGTTCTCCTGTCTCAGCCTCCTGAGTAGCTGGGATTACAGGTACGTGTCACTACACCAGGCTAATTTTTGTATTTTTAGTAGAGACAGGGTTTCACCATGTTACCCAGGCTGGCCTTGGAACTCCTGACCTCAGGTGATCCGCCCACATCGGTCTCCCATAGTGCTGAGAATACAGGTGTGAGCCACCGTGCCTCACCAAAGTCATTTATTTCCCTTTTGCTAAAATACAAATACCTACGAGGGGACACACAGGCCCACTGATGGTACTGAGATGCTTCTTTTTCAAGTAACTTTGTTTAGGACAGCTTTAGATTTACAGCAAAACTGACATAGAACAGAGTCCCCACCAGCCCTCGCCCAGCGTCCTCCACTATTCATATCTGAAGCTTATGGTACCTTTGTTGTAATTAATGAGCCAATATTGGCGCATTATTAATAACCATGCACACTTTATCCAGATTTCCACCATTTTTGCCTCATATATTTTTCTGTTTTGGATTCAGTCATCCTGTCTCCTTCAGCCCCTCTTGGCTGTGACGGTTTCTCAGCGTTCCCTTGTTTTTGATGACTTTGACAGTTTTGAGGGGTCCTGGTCAGGTTCACTGGAAACCTCTGTTGGAATCTGGTGTCCTTCTCATGACCGGAGTGGGGAGGAGGTGCTGGGGAGGAGGCCCACACGGTAAAGTGCTGTCCTCGCCGTGCCTTGTCCAGGGCATACACGTCCACATGTCTGGCTGCCATCCATGCTGACCTCGATCGCCTGGCTGAGGTCGTCAGGTCCTCTGCTGGGAAGTCACTCCTTCTCCCTCTTCCATCCTGAACTCTTCGGAACCACGAGGCTGTGCGCATCCCACACTCGGGAAGTCGGGATCTGAGCTCCTCTCCTTGACGGCAACTCATCTACATGAAGAATGGGGAATTCTTCTGCAAGAGAGATTGATCTCTGCTCTCTAGTCATTGATGAGTATCTATTCAATCATTTACATCAGAGCAGACTCATGGTTCTTCACCTTGTTCTTTGGGATATAACCCGATGTACCTGCCGTTGCTGCTCCAATTGTCCTGCTTTGGCCGCGGGGAGTGTTCGGGTGGTTCCTGCGTCCCCCTGGCCTTCCCCCATCCACGTGGGTTTGGGTTTTGTTTTGCTTGCACAGTTCCCTCCTTTCTGGCACTGTAAGATGATCCAGTCTCATCTTGCGTACTTCCTGCCCCCACCCTAGAATTGGCCGTTTCTCTAAGGAGCCCAGCTGCTTTTACTGGAGAATGGAATTAGAAACCAGGATCTGGCCGCTGGGAGCACTGGCGGACACTGGCGGACGACACTGGGAGCTGCTGCTTCCAGGCCTCTCCGCTGTCAGGGCGAGGAGAGGCATGCGTGTGCTACGGGTGTGCACAGTACCTCTGCATGTCACCACCTGTATCCGCACTAAGCTAAGCGTGAGATCACACTGATGCCGCACACCTGCTCTATTACAACATGGGTCGTTCTCGCCTCCTTGCTCATCTGTAGCCTCTCCTGGAGCAGTGAGAAAAGCAGCTCCTACCCGCAGACAGCTGCTCACCTAATCGCTCAATTTCAGCTTCAGGCAGAGCAGCCTCAGCATTGCCGACCTGTATCTATGGGAAACAACGTGATTAAGCGGAGCCTGGGGTGTTTGTGTGACTTCTTTTTCCTCTAGTCTCACAGACCCCACTTGTGCCCTGAGTCAGGCAGGTCAGCACCCTGTCTCTCTTCTCCCTCCGGGAGGTGGTTTCATCCGTCTTTCGACACAGGCTGGCTCTCCTGCCTGGGTCTGCACTCCTTCCTGGGACCCCACAGACCTCCTAAATGATTTTTACTTTTATTTTATTTCATTTTATTTAACTATTTTTTGAGACAGAGTCTTGTTCTGGCTCTGTCACCCAGGTTGGAGCACAATGGCATGATCTTGGCTCACTCCAACCTCCGCCTCCCGGGTTCAAGCAATTCTCCCGCCTCAGCCTCCTGAGTAGCTGGGACTGCAGGCGCCCACCACCACACTCAGCTAATTTTTGTATCTTTAGTAGAGATGGGGTTTCACCATGTTGGCCAGGCTTGGTCACGAGCTCCTGACCTCAAGTGACCTGCCTGCCTCAGTCTCCCAAGTGCTGGTATTATAGGCATGTCCTAAATGATTTTTAAATTTGCAGGTATTAAGATTTACTCTGTGTTGTGCATCTGTATGGTTTTGACAAATACATTACATCATACAGAGTGATTTCACTGCCTTAAAAATCCCCAGGGCTCAACCTACTCAGCCCTCTCTCCTGTCAGCAGCTGTGGATCTTGTCACGATCTCCATCATTTTGCCTTTTCCAGAATATCACAGAGTTGGAATCATACAGTGTGTGGCCTTTTCAGACTGGCTTCTTCTCTCAGCAATAAGCATCTAAGTTTCCTCTACGTCTTCTCATGACTTAGCCCATTTCTTTTCACTGCTGAATATATTCCATTGTCTGGATGGGCCACAGTTTTCTTATTCATCTATCGAAGGACATACTGGTTGCTTCCGGGTTTTAGTGCTTGGGAATAAAGCTCCTATAAACATTTATGTGCAGGTTTTTGTGTGGACGTAAGTTTTCCCCTAGTTTGAGTAAACACCAAGAAGCAAGATCCCTGGACTGTATGGTAAGAGTACATTTAGCTTTGGAAGTAAGGGCCCGAGTCTTCCCCGGTCCCTCCACGCCGTCCCCGCGAACGAGTGCTCCCCATGCTGTGTGTCCTCCCCAGTGCCGGGCGTCGCGAGGTTTTGTGGAAGCAGCCGCTCTAACAGGTGAGCAGGGGGATGTGTAATTCTCTAATGACCAATGATTCAGAGCATCTTTTCTGGCACTGGTTTTTGTTAGAGTGTTTTAGAGTGTTGTCCCAGCAAGGACTTTCAATGACAAGTGGGAAGAATGAATGTCACAAAACAGGGGTCATCTGGGAAAGAAAGGATCATCACAAATGGAAGAAAACAGGCAACCAACCGCTAACTCAGCCACAGCGACCGTCCCAAGTCCCTTCCCGAGCCTGCGGTCACTCCGCCACTCCGACCGTGCCATCCGTGATGCAGGCGTCATCATCTCCTGCATCACCACGCAGAAGAGGAGCCCGAGGCCAGAGGAGCTGGGCAGGCAGCTCAGGATGCTGTGGTTGGCGGTGAGGTGCCAGGGTCTGGAGCTCCGTCCACCGGGTGATTCTGACACCTGCTGTGGGGAGGCCCAGGGGCAGGGACAGACTCTACGCACTTCGCAGATTTCATCAGGGATGTGAAGAGTTAACCTGGAAATGAGTTTCAAATGTTCTCCCTGTTGTTTTTCCCCAGTGGCTTGACTAATGCATTTAAGAGAAGGCGGAAACAGCAGGCTCCCATCCCGATAAAAGATAAATGGCTTTAATCCATTTCCTGGCCTCTAAGCAGCAGCGAGCCAACAAGACCAAACTGCCCACAGCGTCCTGCAGCCACTAAGCTGAACAAACCGCAGTGTCGCTGCAGCGGCGCAGGCGTCGGGGAAGAGATTCACATTAAGGGCAACCACGAATCCAGGAATAAACACCAAACACCCCTCTGAACAGAGAGACCCAGGGGCCATTTATGGAACTCATGTAAAACTGATCAGGCTAAGTCCCTGGTTTCTCCATAGCAGGAAAAGGCAAAAGGAGCCAACAGCTGGAGCTCCCTGTGCAGGCAGGAGAAACAGATGTGGAAACCCTACATGCCACTCCCTCCCCGCTGGGAGGCCCCGGAAGAACAGCCAGGACTCTGAACCTGTCTGTCATCTGTAGGCTGAGCAGCTCAGGTGAGAAGTATGTCCCATCTCTAACATGCACTGGTAAAGGCTGGTTTGTGTCTCCTGGTTCTGTGTCCACAGGTGCCAGCCACAGACTGCCCCACTGCAGATGCCACAGGCTGTCAGCCAGGAGGAGGTGCAGACCCTCATCCATGTATGTGGCCAGAAAAGGCCCTTGGCCGGGAAGCCCTCCGAGGAGGGTCTGAAGAGCACGCACATCCATCTCCCCTGCAGGGAAGCTTCAGACCTGCTGGAGACTGTTTTTAAAAGACGTATGGTCCTTTCCCCGTGCCAAGACCACATGCATTTTACATGTGTCTCTTAGTCCTGTGTGTGTCCCATACAACAGGCAAACTAAAGTTTCAGGGTGCACACCCAGCTAGTCACAGACACTAACAATGCCAACGCTCCTATAAAACAAAGACTAGGAGTAGAGAGTCATCATGACTTTTTTTTTGGTAGGGGGAGAAAAAAAGCACCATATTTATTTGAAAGATATGGAAATAGTTCCTTTCCATTTAGAGAGCATCTTTGCAAGTCACAGTGACTGCTGGCACGGCTAGACAGAAATAGCCTCTGTACACATTTCCAAGGATTCTAACTAGGCACATTCACACAGAAGTAATTACGACTATGAGGACCAAAGACCGCGGCCATGCTTAGACTGAGGAACGAAGCAGGTGGGGCAGCGTCTACCACGCAACGTACGTTATAGAAAATTTTCTTCAAATCATAGAAATTTCAAACAAGTGCAAAAACATCAGAAACAGTGTAATGACTGCAACAGTGCTGGTGCACAGCCAGTCGTGTTTCACCCGCACCCCTCCAACTGCTGCCCACCACGATCACTCTACGGCAAACCCCAGACATCGCAGAATTTTCACACGTACATAGTTCAGCAAATATTCCCAAAAGGTAAAGACTTTCTACGACATGCAAACACAATACAATCAGTTCCACGGCCACAATCCAATGAATATTCAGAATTAAACATCTAGCCAGTGTTAACCCTTCTCCTGTTATTTCTTTCTGTGTTTTCTAGACACATTTTGTTTGAACTGGGATCAAAATCTTCTCCAGTCCACAGACTGCCATTGGCTGCTATTCCGAGTCTCTTTTGATGGACAGGTTTTCTTGCTGATTTTTTCTCTTTGCAATTTTTTGTTGTTGTTGGAGAGACCAGGTCGTCTGTCGTGTGGAGCTTCACACGGTCTGGGTTTCGGCGATCACGCCCCTTCCGAGGTGTTCGTCGTGCGCCTCTGCTCCCAGTATTTGCTATAAATGGACAGTTACATCCAGATGCCCGGTTAGATTCTGGTTCAGCTTTTACTTTGACTTTTTTGGCAAGAGCGCTTCACAAGGAAGGTGCTAACGTCCAACTCACCTTCTGTGATGCCGGCAGCTTCCTGATCAGAGGCTGTGGAATTGATTGTTCGTGTTTATGTTTTCTAAAGAGTCATTCATTACCTTCTAGTCTTGTGCTTGCTGGTAGAACAAGATGTTGTCGGCTTGTTGGGAACATTTTGTCCCAGACCTGGTCATTTTTCCAAAGACCTCCAGATCCTCTTGGTGGGAATGACACGTCTGGGCTCTCTCTGTGTTCAGTTTTTTCCATGGACAGATCTCGAAACCATGTATTTTAAGATCGAAGACACTGGATTTCTACAGATGCTTCCAGTTCAAACTCAGAACTAGAAAACTATTAAAAAATTGTGAATAACTCTATTTCTGCCAGAGTACTTTGGGGATACATTCCTAGAAGTGGGATTGCTAGTCAAAGGGAAATGTGTCTATGACCTCCCTAGATACCGCCAAGTTCGCATGCTGAGGTCATGCCACGCCACAGGAGAGTTCCGCTCTGCCTCCTTCCCCAGCCAAACTTCTGATTAGCGAGAGGCGGTATGTCTGTGTGCTTGTAATTCATATTTCTCTGTAAATGTGATTTAGCATCTTTTTTTGCATTTCTTTTATCTTTTAAATTGACAAAAACTATATTTATTTATAGTATACAACATGATGTTCTGAAGTATGTATGCGCTGTGGAATGGCTAAATCGAGCTAATTAGCACATGTCTTAACTCACATGCTTATTTCTTAGTGGTGAGAACACTGAAACCTACTCTTAGTCATTTCAGAAATTCATTAATGATGGTCACCATACTGTACAATGGCTCTTGAGCTTTGCATCCCTGACTGACGTCTTCCTAGTGCACCCCGCCCCTGTACCCCGCCCCTGGCAACCACCACTCCACCCTCTGCCTCTATGAGTTTCCCTTTCTTTGAGTATATATGTAAGTGAGATCAGGCAGTATTTGTCTTTCTGTGTCTGGCTTATTTCACTTAACAAAATGTCTCTTGCTCCGCTGCATACACAGACCGGGCCGTGCGGCGCTCCACTGTGTATATAGACCAGGCTGTACCTCGCTCTGCTGTGTATACAGACCAGGCTGTACAGCACTCCACTGTGGATATAGACCACGTTCTCTTTATCCACTCATCTGAGGTTGATTCCATATCTTGGTTACTGTGATGCATTTTTTTTTACATAGGGATAAAAATTATGCTATTCTTTACTTTAGAAACAATCTACATATTAAATAACAACCTTTTATTTTGATAATTGCCAATATTTTTTCCAGTCTGTCACATGACTTTTTACTTCGCTTCTTGTTTTCTTCTCATGAAAAGTTTAAAACATGTTTAATGTAATCAGCCCAATGCTTTCTTGTGTGGTTTGCTTTATGTTAACATTCTTACACTAGACATAGGGAAGTGCATGGAGCAGTTTATCATATCAAAGGTACGGAGGTACCAGTGACCACTGCCCAGGTCAGCTAAAGAACTTTTCTTATACCCCAGGAGGCTTCCTTGTCCCTTCCCAACCAGTATTTCCCAAGAGGTAGCAGCGATTAATACTATGCCCACTGCCTGCTAAGCTAGTTTTTCCTGACCTGGAGATTGATGGCTGAGCGGCAGGCATGTGGTAGTGCTTGCTTTCTTCTCACATAGCTTTGTGGGGTATGAACATAATGCCCTTCATTTAACCCGTTTTCTCTGAAGGCTCGTAGAGGTCAGGGTGTCCTGCATGGGCTACTGGGATGAAGCTGCTGTGAACATCCACGTACGTCCACATCCAGAAGCATTCCTTCCTTTTCGGTGCACACTTAGGGTAGAATCAGAGGGCAGGCACATGCTTGGCTTTAGACCCTGTCCACGTTTTCCAAAGCGGTCCTAGCAATATGGCTTCCCACCAGGAAACGTGAGCACTGGGGTCCCGCTTCTGCACCCACACTCGGAATCGCCAGTCTTTAATTTCAGCCACTCTGGCGGACGTAGAGTGGTACCTTATTGTGGTTTTAACATACATGTTGCCCTTGAATCATGATGCCAACCACATTCTCATGTTCTTATTGGATACGGATTCACTCTTCACATTTCAATTTCAGGTCCATCGGGTCCTTATCCAGGTGCAGGGTGTGAGGAGGACCTGTCATCTTTTTCCATGCAGCTATCCAGTTATCCCAACAGCATCGATGACCAAGGTCATCTTTTCCAGCACAAAATGTATACGCTGCCTTGAGCTACAGGGGGTCTTCCCCGTGCAGCCTGGTTTATTCTGGACTTTTTTTCTGTTCCATCCACCTGTCCTTGTTCTTATGCCAGGACCCCATACCATTTTCACTGAAGACGCTTTATAGCAAATTTTAACACCTGGGCCCCCCATTCTCCTCTGACACTCTCCAGGGTTTTCTTAGGTGTTCATGTTTGTGTCTCTGAGTGGGTTTTATAATCAACTTGTTTAGCACCCTGAGGGTAAAAAAAGTTGATGTGTTCATCGGGGTTCATGACTTGTATGCATTAATTCAAGGAGAACTGACGTCTGTGTAAGGTGGAGCATCCCTATCTAAAGGGATCATACACCTTTCCATTTGTTCAAGTCTTCTGTGTCTCAGGAGCATTTCATGGTTTTCCTCATATTGGCATTTATTAAAGGAGAATGCTAAAAACTGAATTTCTTTATTTTTGCTACTAGCAATATTATCTCTCCCATTAGATCTTCTCCTTGGTTTTTGTTCCTACATATGATTTCTACATGTTAACCAGCAGGGTATAAAATTTATTAATTCTCTTATTTTTTGTAGTGTTTTATTCCAGTGATTCTTTTGGGTTTTCCAGAAATATAACAATCGCATACAGAGAAACTGAAAACAGAAATGATGAAAAGGAAAAGGTCACCTCCGGTGTCTCTGTGGTCCCTGCAGCCCACCTGCGTGGGGGAGCACTCTAGCAACGTCACATCATGGTGGGGGGTCGTGGGCAGCTTCACTTGTTCTTGGCTTCAGTGGAAAAGCTTCCAGTATTTCCTGCTGAGTAGGATGCTGGCTTTGGGGATAATGTGTGTGTGTATTTTTAGGTCACGTTACGGACGCTCTCCCTTCTTAACCATGTCGTCAAATTTACCACCAGTAAGGGGATAAACCGGCCTTGTGTGCTTCCTGATAGGACACACTGGGAAGAACACATCAGCATTTCTGGGCCAAAAATGCATCTCCTGGATTTAACAATAAACATTAGACAAACCCCAATTTAGGAATGTTCTACAACGTAGCTGGCCTGTCCTCTCTGAAGTGGCGATGTCATGAAACAAGGAAACACTAAGGGGCTGCTCCAGAGTACAGGGGGATAAAACCCAGGACAACCGAATGCAGCTCCTGCTCCGTATTCTCATGCTCCACAATTTTCTTTTGCTTTAAAGAACATTTGGGGGGACAACTCATAATGGATCTACAGACAAAACAGCAGTGATTAGAGAAGAGTGTGTATTGAAGGTAATTACCTATTAGGTTGGTGCAAAGGTAATTGTGTTTTTTGCCATTCAAAGTACCTTTATTAATTCTCTAACTTTGAATGGCAAAAAACACAATTACCTTTGCACCAACCTAACAATTTGGAGAATTATACTCTAGTTTTATAAGAGAACAAATATATTTGTTAAGAAGCAAATGCTGAAGTTCGTGGGGATAAAAGGGTACCCTGTCTGTTGCTTACACTCCAACACCTAGAAAATAATAATGTATATTTGTGTAATATGCACACGAGAGAGAAGAAAGTAAATGTGTTGAAATAATAATATTAAGGAATCGGAGTGTCTTATATATGGAAATTCTTTGTGCTACCCTTGCCATTGTTCTGTACATGCGAAATTGTTAAAAAGTTACAGAAAAAGTGTCTGCCAATTCCTAGGTAACTGGATTTCTTTTACCATAAACAGGCACTACATTTTGTCAAGTGCTTTTTCCACCTCTATGAAACTTATTCTATGATTTCTCTCTGTGCATTAATGGATCATAACGTTAATCATCTTTGCATTCCTTGAATAAACCCCTAAGTGTCACAATTTTTTTTATGTGTTGTGAATGCTTTAAGATTTTTACTTCAATACTGAGAAACGAGATTAGTTCATAGTTTATTTTTGCCAAAGTACTATGTTGCCAGGCTTGGGGATCAATGTTAACATCACTACATAAAGTGACATTAGAGGACAGAAAAAGAAAACCTCCCAAAGTAGTTTACGTTTAAACCGTATGATGTTTAGAGATCTGGAAGACCTTCCGTGAGAGAGAATCCAGCTTGGCGCTCTTTCGGGGAAGAGCTCTTTCCCTTCCCCATTTATTCTAGGAGACTTTGGCTCTATCGGGATCAAATTTGGAAAGTTGTAATTTTCTGAACAACTATCCATTTCTTCAACGCTTTCAAACATACTGTGGTTGGTTGTACAAAACTGACTACTGTATAAAGCGTCCTCTGGCAGAGGCTGCTCCCAGCCCACGCGCTCCCATCTCTATGTCTGTGAGCTTTTCCTGCACCATGCACTGTGAGCTGGGGCCTCATCTGTTTTTCAAAACAGCTTTTGGATTTATTGTTTTTATTATTTCTATCATGATTTCCTGCTTCTCTCTACTTTTTTGCTTTGTCTTAGTGTTCTTTTTCTACCATTTTTATGTAGGTATTGGTATCCGTCTTATATTTTGACTGATATGGGTATTGATAGAATCTTCCTGACAGTCCCTCCTGCCATGTTCCATAGATTTGATATGCCGTGTGTTGCGCTTTTAAGAAACTCTTCCATTGCAGCTAGCATGGCCTCCAACTCAAAAGCTGTTCAGTGGTACTTTTTGTTTTGTTTCTTTTCCAGGCAAAGGGGCCTTTTGATTTTATTATTAATGTCTAGGGACAATGCTACTGTATTCTTTCTATCCCTGGGAATTTGAGGATGTCTCTGTCATCCAAAATACAATCAATTTTCCAAAAACTGTGTCTCATGTGTATCCAAAAAGAAGGTTTTCTTTGCACCAGTGTTTGCAGGTTGACAGAGTCTACAGGACTTCCCTCAGGGGTTCTGTGTCTCGACAGAATTTTCCTGTACTTGACCTATCTTAGACCAGGAGGTGGGAGGTCATTTGGTTCCTGATTGTTTTCCATACAAATCCTATAGACTCTGATTTATTAAAGTTATTACTGCACTGCTGGATGCTTGCAGATAAACAGCATGTATTGCCTCCATGTGAATCTCAGACTTTATAAATGTAAGCGTCTTTATCCTTTGAGCCTTTTGCTCTGAATTCTATGTTGCTAGCATCAAACTTGCAACCTCCGTTTACTGACTTGGTTTGACCAGCCTGCCCTGTTCGTCCTTCTATTTTAACTTTTTCTGGCTGTGTCTCTTTCAGAAGTGTCCCTTGTGCAGAGTGAGCGGCTGCATTGATCTTTGTGAGCCAATCTGTGTCCTCGGCCTGTGGGGCTCTTCTTCCTCCCTACCCTCTGAATCCCGTCCACCTGGAAGAGTTTGGCCAGGTTCTCCCTGCCAGCCCTCGCCCTGGCACCACCCACAACCTGACTGGGTCCTGTTGACTGACTGCTCACCATCTCCCCTCCTGCTTCAGAGCCGTCCATTAACAGCAGGGCGGCAGGCCATGCTATGTGCAGGGCACATGCCCATCCTGTCCTGCGTTCTGAGGTCACCGGCCGTCCATAGGCATCTGGCTTCAACAGATGATAAATGCTAGTCTTTTTGCATTTAACCACATCTCAGGAACACAGGTCAGCTCAAGAGGTACACATGTGCCCCATGAGTATCAGACAGCTGATCACACAGACGTACGCCAATACATACACACACACACACACAAAGCCAGCAGCAACACACAGACATCACTCTTCACGGCGGCTTTCAAGTGCAGTTTTCTTCAGCATTTTGCACCAACTACAAACAACAAAAACTCTGTGTTTTCCATCAGAGAACGACAGAACTGCAGCCTACAGATGCACGCCCCTCCCGCCTCCCGCCAGTGCACCATACCGAGCTCTGCACTCGGCGTCTCAGCCAGGTCACACGGGCTTGCCTGCCGACTCTCCCGTGGACACCTAACTCTCCAGCTAGCGTGGTTACCTTCCTGCTTCTAACTTCAGAACCAGAAAAACTCCAAACTGTGGAAGGGACAAGCACAGCCTGAGACGAGGGAAACCGAACAGTCACTCCAAAGGCAGGAAAATGCTGATTTCGTGAAGGAGGTGTGCCTGTCTACTGTAAGAAGAGAAAGAAAGAGAAATCTTAAACACGCGTAATTCAGCCATGCCTTGATATTTCAGCGAAGAGAAATCACACTGGCTCTGGGGTCCTTCAAAGCATGAAGAAATTTGATATTGCATCGCAAATACATTTCATGGTCTACTTAGTTTAATAAACGTAAAAATTGCATTTTGGAGTTAAAGATGGTACTGATAAAAATGAATGAATACTGCTACCAAGAGTATAACTTAACAATCTGTCTAGTAAGTATTAAGAACAAATGTTAAACTAGCTAAGAAAAGAGTACAAATACAAACTCGTGGGAAAAACAAACACCCATTTAATAACAATTACTCTCAGAATTTGCATGCTTTATGTGCTTTCTATTTTTTTCAAGGCGTTTCTAGGTATTTGCTTTTTTTTGAGATGGAGTCTCGCTCTGTCCGCCACGCCGCAACGCAGTGGTGCAATCTCAGTTCACTGCAACCCGCCTCCTAAGTTCAAGTGATTCTTCTGCCTCAGCCTCCCGAGTAGCTGGGACTACAGGTGCCCGTCCCCCATGCCTGGCTAATTTTTTTGTATTTTCAGTAGAGATGGGATTTCACCTTGTTGGCCAGGATGGTCTCGATCTCCTGACCTTGCCTCGGCCTCCCAAAGTGCTGGGATTACAGGCGTGAGCCACCATGCCCGGGCACTAGGCATTTTTTCAAAATAAAACAGTGATTCCTAACATTTTTGAAAGGAAAATTTCGTTTAAATATTTTTAAAAATTGCAAATTCTTACCTGATAGTCTTTTTTAAGAAAGAATATATAATTGAAAAAAAAGCCTAAAAATTCAAAGTTATATTGTGTGGTTTAATATATTTTAAATGAATTTGAATTAAAGAAATTGTTGCTAAGCACAATTAAAGAGAATGAAGGAATAGTAAGAGAGGTGCGGGGTCTGCAGGGGCGGGGGGTCCGCAGGGGCGCGGGGTCCGCAGGGGCACGGGGTCCAGAGGGGCAAGGGGTCTGCAGAGCCGTGGGGCCCGCAGACCACAGGCACCAGTGTGGAGTTCTGAGAGCCTTTAAACAGAGCCTCTGCGGGCAAGTCTAGGGCCATGTGCAGTGGAGGGGGCGAGGGTGGGGGCAGCACAGGGGCAGAGCCCACAGGTGGGGACATGGTGGATGGGATGCCTGGAGAATCCGTGTAACCTGGAGGGGCCCCAGCTCCCGCACTGGGAAAAGGGGTCCCTGCTTGTGAAGGTTTGGGCCAGCGCTTCAGTCGGGTCTCCTACCAAGATGACTCTTGGGGCCACTTTTGCTGAGTGAATGAAAACCCTGCATCCCTAACCAGAAAGCCAGAAAGCGTTGCTGCTCGGCATATTATGCTGATATCCACAGCACCTCACAGGAGACAAAGACAAGAAATGCCAGCCAATTGAGTGACAGCCACCAGCTCTGCCTCTGTTCCTTATTGGAATCTTCCAAGGCACCTGGCTTAGGAGACACCCCACACCCCTGCATTCCCCAGGCTGCATCCCCCAGGCCTGGGGTTTTCAGGCTGGCCTTTGCAGGGCGCGGTTCCCTCCCGACCGTCTCCCCAGCGGACATTCTCTCCACAGGCAACCCGACAAGGTCAAGGACCTCCTCACCCTCTAGCGGCTGAGGTGTGGGAAACCGCACAGGGAAGTGAACTATGTCAGTTACCCCCACTCTTCCTCCCAGCCACCAAGCTGGCTTCCCAGAATGACGCTCTGATGATGCTCCTGTGATCCCATCCCCAGCTTTAGGGTGGTAACAATGCCCCCCTCGAAGGGGCCGTCGGTGCTGTGTCCAGGGACCCTTCTCACCCCTAACAGGTGTTTGGGAGCTTCAATTCTTCCCCTGAAGACGCTTCCCGGACTCACTGTGCTCCGTTTGTTTGTGATTGCTAGGACTCATGAAGATGGCACCTTGACTCCGAGGCAGGCCCTGCCTTCACGAAGTTAACACTCAACTAGGTGAAGACAAATACTCAAGTAATTACGCCACTGGTTAGAAAAAGTGGCAAGTTATCCAAAGAGATACAGAGTCCTGGGGGACTTCCGAATAGACCAGGAGTGGTAAGGGACGGTGGGCGTGGCCCTGAAGGCGTGCTGAATGGGCTGAGCTCACTCAGGGGTGAGAGCCGACCAGGAGTAGGCGTGGGCAGGTGAGGCTGGGTCAGAGTCCAGAGGCCCTGGAAAGCAGCTTTCCTGTGAGTCTTCCCCCTTCGTAAGGCAACCTCGGCAGCAAAAATGAGAAGGGAAAGTCATACTATGAAATGAAACCTATAAACATACAAATTCCCAATCCCGTAGAAGTACCTCCAGGCCAGAGCTGAACAGGAAGGCACCAAGGCGGGCCTGGAAGAACGTGACGGGGCTCTGTGGCCGACTTTGGAGGTCCCGTGTCCACTCTCGCTCAGGAGAGGGTCCCGCTCAGAGGGAGGAGGAAAGGCATGAAGGGCCGGGTGGGCCATCAGGAGGGCGCTGTGCTTGCCCTGCTTGCCCTGCTCAACTAGAACCACCTGGCCATCGGGCAGCACCACGCGGACAGTGGGCATCCTGACGCGGCGTGAGGGGAAGGGCACTCCACCTCTGTGGCGTTTCTCCCAAAAACTCATAGCCCCAGTCTACAGGAGAGAAACACCAGACACATTCCAACAGAGGGAGGGGCATCCTACACATGCCTGACCAGTGCTCCTCAAGCTTCCAGCTCGGTGAGGAAAGGAAAGTCTGAGAAACGGTCCCAGCCAAGGGGACCTAACAGCAAGGGGACTCAGGGAAGACCAAACAAAATCCAGGCTTTCTTAGACGATGACGTATCCATGCCGCTTCACGACCGTAACAGGTGCACCGTGAACACGCGATGTGTTAAGAATTAGGAAGCGTGGGACGTGCGGAATGGCCTCTGTCATTATTACAACTTCCCTGTTAACCCAAAACTGTTCTGAAAAATTAAGTCTATTAGAAAAGAGGATCGTCCAATAGGTAACTGAACTATGTCACATCTGAAATACAAAACATGAGGTCAATGAAGTAAATGACATGCAAAGATTTCCAGATGTGAACCAAAAATAAAATCCTAAGCCCCACAAAGGACCGAATGGATCCTGCTCTTGGCCAAGGGGAACCCACAGAAACCTGAAAGACCAGTTCAGGCCCTGACCGGAGGGAGGCCTGGGTTCAGGCCTGGGTGTTCCCTCCTCCCTTCGGAATTCAGGCACAGCTGACCAGCATCAACATTAAAGCAGAGATCTTAAGACTGACCCAGACTCTTTATAGCAATAAGACACCAGATTCCAAATGACTCTAGTCCAGTATCACATGACAGACAGCAGGCCTTGAAAGAAATTAAAATATTTAACCTCAAAATACATTTCTTTGACATGTTTTGAAATGGCCCAGCAAGGCTTTCTCTCGTGGGGAAATCTACATTCTGTAGGAAACCCCCTGCCCTCTCCAGGTCCTTTCCTGATCCAGGAGAGATGAACTAAGAGACTGGCGTTGCTTTCAGCTCTGACTAGAGACATTTACCATCTACTCCTGCTACCTGGGGCTTCCTCTGCACATAAGAACCTTGGTATCTTTCGATGTGAGAATCTTAACCCAGTCACTCCTTTCTACTGATTCCAGCTCTTTAGGTAGTAACTTAACTCTTTCAGCAAATTGCCAATCAGGAAATCTTTGAATCCGCCCATGACGTGGAAGCCTACTCCCCTGACTCGAACTGTCCCACCTCTCTGGACAGAACCAATGTCCACCTTACATGTATTGACCAGTCTGTCTACAACTTTTGTTCCCCCAAAATGTATAAAATCGAGCTGCAACCCAAGTACCGTAGGCACATGTTCTCAGGACCCGGGGCTATGTCATCGGCTTTGGTCATGGATATCTGGCTCAGAATAAACCTCTTTAAATATTTTACAGAGCTCGACTCTTAGTTGACACAGGACATAATATATAAAAATATCAAACTAGAAAGAGGGAAGGGGAGGGAGGGAGGGAGGGAGAGAGGAAGGAAGGAAGGAAGGAAGGAAGGAAGGAAGGAAGGAAGGCAGGAAGGCAGGAAGGAAGGAAGGAAGGAAGGAAGGCAGGAAGGAAGGAAGGAAAGGAAAGGAAGAGACGTCTAATAGAATCCAGCATCATATCCCAAGGGTGACGTCATGACTGGCAGATTTTATGCCAGGAACACAGCAAGAATGTTGCAGAGGATTAAATATGTGACTATTCACTAATGTGATGCCTCATAATATCATACCTAAATAAAAGTGTGACGATTATCTCCACAGATATTAAAGAAACATTTGTTAAATTCAACATTTATTCTTGATTTTTAAAACACTGAATGAAGGAAATTGGTGGGTAGTCGAATGTGACATTACACACCCTAAAGTGCCCATCTCGTGAATGAGCTCCAGGGTCTCGAGCTCGGCCTGGTGACTGTAGTTAACAATGACGTATTGTATGTCTGAAATTGGCTAGGCGTAGCTCTTAAGTGTTCTCACCGCACGCGCGAATGGTGCCCACGTGAGGTGACGGACACTTTGGCCTTTACTTCACAGTGCAAACATATATTCAAACACCACGTGGTGCACCTTAAATACAGACAATATTGATCCATTCATTATATTCTCAATAAATATGGGGAAACTTGTTTTTAATTTTTAAAAAATTTTAAAAAAACAAAGTACTCATCCCAGCCCAAAGGCCAGTATAACATTGAATCAGGATATTATAGAAGGCAGGGCCACCAAAGCTGAACGTCACCACCAACACTTAATCACGTCCGGGAGATACTGGACAATGCACTCAAGGGACGACATTGGAAGCACAAAAATTGACAAGAAAGAAAGAAAACCATGATCATTTGCAGATCTGTTCATGCAGTCATGTAATTAGATACCATGAACTTTGGTTCATATGAAAAGGGACAAGAGTGTCCAGGGAAGCTCTTACCAAGGACAGCAGTGAAGCCGGCCCACCAGCACCAGTCATTAAAGTAGAAGGCAAGCAGACGCGAGACAGAACAGGAAGTCTAGAAACAGACTCAAATACGTATGAAAATTCAATATATTTTAATGGTAGCACTGCCAATGGGTGCAGAGAACATGGAGATTTTATACGATGTTAGAACCTCCAGGCCAGAAAAGCAAACCTGGATCCATGCTTGACACCACACGACAAAATCAATCCAAGTGAATCAAAGGTTTAAATGGAAATAAAATACTAGGGAAAAAATGGATTAATTCCTTTATAACTTCAGAAAAGGAAGACCTTTTAAACTACGACTCAGCATCCAGAAGCCCCCAAATGCTGAAATTCAACCATATGTTTTAAATGGCTAAAGAAAAAATGAAAGTCAAGGCAATGGCAATTTGAGAAAAAATACTTACAACTGAAATCACTACAGCTAAACTCCCTCATTTATGAAGAGCGCCTAGAAATCGTTAAAAGGATTAGCAATCCAGCTAAAATATGGGCAAACAACGACAAAAACATAAACAAATGAGAAGCAGCTTAATCTCACGCATGAGATGCGAGTGACGGAAGTCTGCAGAGAGAGCAGCTCACCATCGTCAGGCCGGCGGAACCATCAGACACAGACATCAGCTTCTCCCATCAGACACCTCCACAGGGAGCCACCCCAGTGATCGCGCGCCTCACGGAGCCAGTGCGTGAGTACCTGAGGAATACCATCAATAGGCCTTTGTTTTTTGACTCAGCCTCCGGGAATGTGGACTCCATCCACCAGTACATGTGCCAAATGGCATATGTACAAGGTCATTAACTGCACCACTGCAACAGCGCCCGTCCGCAGAGACAGGTGAACCATGGTGTGGCCACGGTCCACCGTGAAGAGAAGAAGGATGCTGCCTCTTCACGGATGTGGAGTAGTCCCCAAGACAGGGCGAGGAGGAAGGGCGCAGGACGCTGTTTACTGCATGCTACCCCTCGCACAAGACAGGAGGAAAGTGAGAATGTGTCTGTCAGCTCACGTGTGTCTAGGCCCTCTTGGGGGACGCGCCAGGTCCTGGTGGAATGACTACCTGTGCGGAGCAAGAATCCTCAAGCCATATCGTCTTTATTATTTAGATTTCTTAACCACAAAAAAAATGTCTATTATTACAAACTAAAAAAAGAAAGAAGGAAAACAGGGAAGAAAGGAAAAAGAAAAGAGCCCAGGCTGGCTGGCAGGGGGAGAAGGGACTGGAATTGCGTCCCGACGCAGCACCAAGGTGTCTGGACTCAGCTACAGGCATCGGGGGCTGCTGGATTCTCGGCAGGAAAAGAACAGTCCCCATGTCTGCATCTCAAGTGAGCGAGAAACAGTCTGCAGTGCTGAGAAGACAGAGCTGTTTAAAAATAAATGTTTTGAAGTTGTACCTGTTGTATGAAATGGAGTGCAAAATTGAATACATTTTTAAACGCATACAATGAGATTAAATACATTTTTAACAGCGTTTTAAAAGCATACATATCTATTTGTTGGGCTGAATCCTTCCCCAGCATCCCTGGGGCAGCCGAGAGGCACACTAAGTGTGGCACTAAGCCCTGGGGCAGGGGAGGCGGCAGGGCAAATGGACCCACAGACAGACGCAGAGAGAAGCTGCCTGCCCCACACACCACACACTTGAAGGAGGAAGAGGCTATGCATGTTTGCCATAAACGGTTACCAGCAGCCTGGCCTCCCACACCAAGGCATTTTTAAATTATTGAGTAAACTCATTCTCAGCTCAATGATCAAAGACCACATTTGTCCCCGAGAAGAAAGGCGCCAGCTGCGTTAAACGTAACAGATAACCTTGAAAAATGGCTGCAGCTGAGACACCATGACCGCCAAGCATCTCTCTGAAAGCTTTTTGTTTTGCCAGGTGAGCTGAGTAATAATGTTCTGTTCTGGGTTTGCCATATACACACACAATCACACTCAGACACGCAATCACACAGACACAATTACACAGACACATACATCAACACAGACACACACAACCACACACAGACACACATACACAGACATACACACACAATTACACACACATACATCAACACAGACACACACACAATCACACACAGACACACATCGACACAGACACACAATCACACACAGACACACATCAACAGACATACAATCACACACAGACATACATCAACACACAAACACAATCACACAAACACACATTGACACAGACACACAATCACACAGACACACATCAACATACACACAATCACACAGACACACATACATCAACAGACACACAAAATCACAGACACACAGACATAGACACAGACACACAATCACACACAGACACACATACATCAACACAGACACAATCACAGACACACATACATCAACACAGACACACACACAATCACACACAGACACATAGACACAGACACACAATTACACAGACACATCAACACACACAATCACACACATACATAGATACAGACATAATCACACAGACACACATACATCAACACACACAACCACATACACATACACACAATCACACAGACATACATCAGACACACATACATCAACAGACACAATCACACACAGACATCGACACAGACACACACACAATCACACACAGACACACATACAACACACACAGACACACCCCATGCATACAGACGCACACTCACAGATATACACAGGCACACATGACATACACTCACAGCCACAGAGACACAGACACAAACCATTTATATAAGAAGAATATAAGAAGGATATAAAATATATGTGAGGCCATTTATTAGGTGACTTCCAGCAAATAAATAAAAAAGAAATGACAGAATGAGAAGATTTGCAACTCAAGAATAAATTAGCTGGGTGTGATGGCTCACGCCTGTAATCCCAGCACTACGGGAGGCTGAGGCAGGTGCCTCGGTGGAGTTGGAGACCAGCCTGGCCAACCTGGTGAAACGCCATCTCTACTAAAAATACAAAAATTAGCCACGTGTGGTGGTGTGTGCTTGTAATCCCAGCTACTCACCAGGCTGAGACAGGAGAATCACTTGAACCCAGGAGGCAGAGGTTGCAGTGAGCTGAGCTCACACCACCGCACTCCAGCCTGGGTGATAGAACAAGACTCCTGTCTCAAAAAAAAAAAAAAAGAATACATTAATAGATCTAAGCAACAATGACCACTGGCTGCCAATGTCCCCCGACACTGACACCCAGACATGACCCACTCCCAAGATGGAGAGCACCACTCTGAAATTGCCTGCAGAGAAAGGTGCCCTCCTGGAGCTGGCTCAGGTTCTTAATAAACTAAACACATGGGACAGAGACACATGTTAACTGACACTCCAAGGATGCAACTGCTGGGCCGGGTCATGGGAAACTTCACAGAACAAAGGACTTGGGCCATGTGACTCTTGGTGAGGGTGTGACAGAACTTACTCAATGAAGACACTGTTTTTTCTTTTTAAAAAGGATTTCCAAAGCTCACCTGATTCATATTCTTGGCAGATTAGCCACTGAACCTGCATGGAGCCCTTTTCTTCTCTGCTGCTAAACAGAACCTCATTTCCTTGAGGTACCTGAAGTGTAAGTTCTGATGACACAGTCCAGTAATGTTTAGGGAAAACTCAGTGATCGAAGATCACATTTGTTCCCAGAAGGAAAGAAGTCGGAAGGGAGGAAGATGGAGGACGGGAGAGAACGTTACTCAGCGCACCTGCATGAGGCCCTAGGTATTCTGTGAGCAAAGGCAGGTGCAGGCCCGCCACGCACTCGGCCTCTGGGAAGGAGATGAAGACCGAATGAGGTGCTGCGTCCAAGGCTAAGACACCTGAGGGTGACCACAGCAGGGGCTCGGGCGAGGCCTGGGGCCCAGGTCTCTGGAAGTGAGGAAGGTTTCAGAGGAGCATGGTGGGTGGGCCATTCCCAGGGGAGCCTGCAGCATGCAGGATCCAGGGGTCACGGCCAACCTGGTGGCCATGCCAGGAGAGAAGAACATAGTGGGCACCCAGGACAAGGAGCTGGGCGTCGTGGACATGAGGCGGGCAAGCGTCTGGGTCTACACCCTGCATGGATGGTGCTGGGCGGGGCTGTAGACAGATCCTGGGACTCAAGGCTACATGTGTAGACACAGGGGCCGGCCAGCCAGACCCATCCTGGCCATGGGCCACTGCAAATGGACACCCTCTGGCCATCACCTTGGACCCAACCCGGCTTCTGGGTCTTCTGGAGTCACTGAGCTGTTATGGAAACTAGAACTGGGCTAAGGCTCCCAAGGGGGCCTTGATATTCGCCGCTCACCACCAGGACAAGCTCCTGAAGACCCGCTGGGTTCAATGCCAGCCCCATCACCATGCACTGCACCCACTGACGCTGGGCAGGAGGTGGCCAGGCCCTGGGCAGGGATGAGAGAGGCAGCCCCACCCCCCAGATTCTGGGAAAGTGCCAGGTCCCCTGGCCTGCATTTTGGCTGTGGCTTTATTTACACGTAGCTATTTCTCCAAGATGTCACCAGCAGAATTTCAGACGAATTCTCCCACGAAATATTTTCTCCTTGAAAAGTGTTGGGTAATTAACACCCCTCAGGTCACCAGTGCAGTCTGGCGAGACAGCCGCCAGGATGGTGAAGGCGAGAAGAGCTCTCCCGAGAACGGGCGTCAGCGGTAAACCAGGGAACCGGGGGCCAAGAAGCCCCAGAGCCCCTCATGCCTACTGGTTTTGTCTAATTTCCTGTTCTAAGAAACATTTATTCTGACAGAGATAAGGTTTCCTCATGCAGAAAAATGAAAAGAACAGCACATGGCACATGGATGATTAAAAACATTTATATTTAGGTACATATCTTAAGTCTTTTACAAAACTGCACATATTTAGTGTTTACAAAATTGCTGACTGTGTACTGGTTTTGTAACTGGCAATTTCACTTATTATAGTGTAACATGTGCCAGGGAGAATTATGATCTTAACAACTAAATAATTTCCAAACCCCTACTGCTGTAATTTTGCTTTCCTGCAAGCGTTCACAGTTATAAACAACAGCTGTGATGATCACCTTTGTTCATGAATGTTTGTGACAATATTTTTATGATTTTCTTAGTTTAAATTCTTAGAAGTGAGCATCACTGACTGAAAACTAAAAATATTTGAAGATTTTTACTCACACCAATTCTCTGTCAGTATATCGATAAGGACTGGCATTGCTACCAGAGGCTTTGAATTTTTGGCCATGAAAATGGAAACGGAAAGAGACCTTGTGGTCAGCATCACGTTTCCTTACACTGAACAGGTCAGAGTCTTTCTGTGCAAGCTTTATATCGACTTTCTATGAAGGCGTGCCTCCTTTTCACTCTGCTCTGTCAGAGAGATGCACAGATTAACACCCATCCTTTGCTGAAATTATTTTCCAGGTTTTCTTGGCCGGTCAGTCTTGGTGATTTCTCATGCACAGTTTTAAGGTTCAGGTAGTAGAATCTTTTCATTTCTTGACCAGGCGTGGTGCCTCACGTCTGTGATCCCAGCACTTTGGGAGGCTAAGGTGGGTGGGTCACTTGAGGTCAGGAGTTCAAGACCAGCCTGGCCAACATGGTGAAACCCCGTCTCTACTAAAACTACAAATATTAGCTGGGTCTGGTAGTGGGTGCCTGTAATTCCAGCTACTCAGGAGGCTGAGGCAAGAGAATCGCTGGAACCTGGGAGGCGGAGGCTTCAGTGAGCTGAGACTACACCCCTGCGCTCCATCCAACCTGGGCGACAGAGCAAGACTCCACCTCAAAAAAAAAAAAACCCTTTTTATTTCTTGTTTCTGTCAGATTCTTTAAAGGGATTCATCTCCTTGGTTACTAGAAACTCCCCCAAATGCCACTGAGCACTACCTGCCATTCAATTGGACAGATGCATCGACTGCCCACCGTCTGCGCTAGAGCAGGACTTCCCAAGTGCGCTCCTGACGTGGCACGTGGAAGAGGAAGACGTTTGCATGGAACCCTGGGTGAATGGCCAGGCCTGTCCCAAACCCCTGCAGACAGTGCATGGGATAAACACCTTACCCAGCTTCAACCCGTGCTGGGCGGGGAGGCGGGTCTGTGGACACAGAGGCGAAGGACATACTCACACTGCTGAGTGCCTCCTGAGGACCTGGAGGACCCCAGCTTGCTGTGGACGAGACCCTGAGACCTCTGCTGGAATCTCAAGCCAGGGATTAGACATCCCAGGGAGAGGCTGGCAACAGGGGCTCCCTCAGGAACAGGCAGTGTTTTTCGCGGTCCTGGACAGATGAGCAGAATGTTAACCCAGAGTGGACAAGGCAAGTGGGAAACAGAGAATTTCTTTGCAGTGGGAACAATTCAAACCAAGTGAAGCCCCCTACCCGGATGATCCCCTCGGCAAAGCTGAGAGCCGCGTGGATAAATATGAGCATGGCGTTTGTGTCTGATGCGCTGGTAACGAGTGATGCTCACCTTTGATTCTGTAATGTCAAACACGCTTGCTTCAGAGGAGATATCTGACTTTAATCATAGAGCAGGTATTATAGAGCACGCAGTTAGGCACAAAACCCCTAACTTTCTGATAAAGCACTCACAGAATCACGTGTGCTCCGGGGCGTGCAGCAGCGGCTCTGGCTAGGAGAAGAGGCTCTCAGGGGAGGAACCGCCTGCTGTCTCCAGACACCTCCTGCTCACTCCAGCAGCTCAGAGCAGCTCTTCTGTTTCAGGTAATAGGTCACATTCACTTTAATTAAAAGATGAAAAATACTCCAGCCAATTCCTTTCAGAACAGTCGATTTAGGCACACTAGAATCAGAGGGTGCTGGGGAGACCAGGGGGCCCCTGTGGAAGCTGGGGTGGTGGTCCACTTCAGGCACAGGTGCCCCCATGCCAGCATCTCACCTGGCCTTGAGGAGCTGCCCACACCCTTGGCAGCAGGAATGGGCAGATACCAGCCATGCTTCCAACGTTAACCAGTAACACAACGCGTCCCCAAATGTCTGAGAGTTCATATGCACTGAAAACATTCCCTTAAAAAAAACTAGGAATTCCTGCCAGCTTCCTGAGTAATACACAAAGTCCAAGGAACAAAGATGCTGAGGAATCAGGAAGGTTGAAAAGGAGAAGTTAATCACTGACAGCCACGCTGCAAGTGTGCTTTCCACAGACAACACGTTCACCTTCAGAGGCTGTCTCACGGGACTCACAGGACCACAAAGAAAAGATGCGAGGTGGGGCAGTGGGGAGTTCATTCTCCCAACACCCGCGGTTCTTCAACGCGGCGTGCTGCTGAGATTGCCTCTTCTCAGAGCTGTTTTCTGCAACGCTAAATGGCATGCAGGGAAAAAGCAATGACTCTCCCAAGAAAATCACGAGCTTCGAGAACGGCACAAAGAACCAGGAAATTCAAGTCCAAAGTTCACCAAATTGTTAAAGAACACCTTCCGTGGGCTGCAAGAGACACCAGCCCGTCCCTGTCGTTGGCATACCACGGCTAGAGCCAGCCACAGGAGCCTGAGAAAACGCATCCTCCCGTCAGAATCGCAAATGCACAGCTAACAGCCCCTGCAAAGGTCGCAGTCAGCAGGACTCAGACACCCTCCACCAAGCCATGACTCCCGCCCTTGCAAGAAACAAAGCAGATGGCCAAAAAGCTGATTTCCTTCGAAGCATCCGTTTCCTGTGGTCATTTTTGCCTTTCCCAAAGCACACTTTCAGCTCCAGCTAAGTGCTTCTGCAAAGCCCTCTGTAAGACTCATATCTGAATGCCACAGCCCCCTCACTTCTCAAGGTTGGGGCAAGTCTTGGTCCTTCCCAGCCCTCCTGCCTGCCCCCAAGTGGAGCTGAGGTCCCTCCTCAGAACCCAGTGCAATCTCTACCATAAAGCCTTGAAGTGTTAGGTCCATGACATCATCTGTACACCAAGACTTCTGGCATAAAACTGCCACATCACGGTTCCACCCAAGGCGGCGAAAGTGTCTGTTTCTGTGCTGCTCTCCTTTCACTCGAAGCCAAGTCATGGATGTCTTCCTCTCCTCCTTTCATCCACAGAGCTTTGCCCTGCGTCTGAGCAGTGTGATGCTCAAAGGTTTGCTGGGAAAAAAATCACTGGCATCTTTAAAGACACCACTGGCCAATTGGGATAGATGGAGTTTCTAACGGGAGGCCCCGCAAGCTGCCCTAAAGCTGGAGGTGCCCGCCTGTGCCGTCGGGGGTGCTCACCTCTGCTGTACAAGGACGTTGTGTGCACCGCCTCTTCCTCTCTCAACCTCCATTCTAAGATGACGGAGGTCCTTCCACAGAGGCCGAACCACAGGTCCCTTCCAGCCTCTGCTCTCGCCTGACCCACCAGAGCCAGACGCATCATGCACTGCTGAAGGGCAAGGCATGTCACATAGAGTTGCAGGCTCATGGTGGAGCAGGCGCTGGGGTTTTGATAGAAAAGCACTGCCCGGGAGAAGAGAGCCAGGCAAGCTCCACACGCACCCCATGCACTGCGTGTGCGTGTGTATACAGGAGCATGTGTGCATGTGTGTATGTAACAAATGCACGTGTGTGTGTACATGAGCATGTGTGCATGTGTGTAACAAATGCACCGCGTGTGCGTGTGTGTACATGAGCATGTGTGTATGTAACGAATGCACCATGCGTGCGTGTGTACATGAACATGTGTGCATGTATGTAACAAATGCACTGTGTGTGCATGTGTGTACAAGTGTGTACATAAGCATGTGTGTACAGAAGCATGTGTGCATGTTCCTGTGGGCATGTGCAGTTCTCAACAAGACAGATCCTGCAGAGGGTGAGCTCCAGAAGCCACAGGGAGCTGACTGCAGCCACACCTTCCCCGATCATGCTCACCCACCAGATTCACCAACGTACAACTGCAGCCCCTGCAAACGCCGTGGTCACCGGGACTCAGCCATTCTCTCCTGCGGCAGAGCTGCGAGAGCTGACCTTCAGTGGAGTGAGTCAGCTTACAAAACGCTGCAGGTCCAGGCAGGAGCCCTGAGGAGGCCTGTCTGGAGAGTGTCCCCAGATTAGAGGTCCCCCACAGCTGACTGTGAAACAGCGAATGGCAAAGTCACTGGAACCACGTGGTGGAACACACTGTCAGGGCAGCATGCCGAAATGAGGACGCGTGAAGGAAAGCAGGAGCAAACAGAGCAGCTAGACACTGCCCGGAATGAGCTGGAAATAAGCTCCTCGGTGTTTACCCAGCACGGCCCAGGCCTCCTGCGACCTTCTCGAAGACACGTGTCTGTTGAGTGGGAACGTGGAAGCTGGATGGGACTCAGTTCATCGCCCAGCAGGAAAACAAAGACAGAACAGGGGGAATCACCCTCTACCATGGCTTCAAAACAAATACTCGTATGATCTGGCAATTTCACTTCTGAGGAGGCAGCCCCGAGGCCTGAAAGCAGGGGCCTGAACAGGCGTTTGTATACCATGTTCACAGGAGCGTCATTCACAACAGCAGAGGCAGCTGTGACCCCGGCATCCACGGATGAATGAATGAACACATGTGGCCACCCACACCGTGGAATATCACTCAGCTGTAAAAGGGAAGGAAATTGTGTCACACGCTGTAACACAGATGAATCTCGAGAATGTTATGCTGAGGTAACAACCTCCAATTACATGAGGTCCCTAGAGTAGTCAGTTTCATGGAGAAAGAAAGTAGGATGGTGGGTGTCAGGCTGGGGGCAGGGGAATGGGAGTGGGTGTCTAACGGGGACAGAGTTTCAGAGAAGATGAGAAAGTTCTGAAGATGGAAAGTGGTGACTTTAATACCAGGAAACTGTACACTTAAAAGTAGTTAAAATGGTAAATTTCATGGGGTGTCTATTTTATGACAATAAAAAAAACCTATTACTGATTTCAAAATTGTTCTGAAACAAACATGCTTGATCACCAATGAGGGTCTCCAGCCAGCTTGGCTAGGACATGGCCAAGGCCCCCAGGTGACCTGGAGACAGAGCAGGTGTGGTGCAGGCAGGGCCCAAGAGCTGGGTGTGCTTCCCTGCAGGGCACAGTCCGCACAGCGCCCTTCTGTTTCCACAGAGCAGACAAGGCAAGGACGGCAAGAAGGGCTTCCCCTCTCCGAACGCTAAGCAGATTACCTTTCAATCCCCTGGAGCCAGGGCGGAGGGAAGCTGCCTAAAGAGCTTTCTCGGTAAAGCCACACCTGGGCCTCAAGGACTCAGGGATCAGAGAGGTTTTGTGAGTTTGGAGAGGAAAAAGTCAGATGTGACATTACTAAGAGCCACGGCATGCAGAGTGGGGGTGCTCTGACCAGCCACACATCCGGGCTCCTGACCGCAGCTGGCTGGCTGCTGCCACTGCCGGCCACGATGGTTCAGAAGCTTCTCAACCACTCAAGCTTTTGGTGACAATAGAGGAAAGAGAAAAAGCTGGAGCATAGGGCCAGGACCTGCTCCACAACCAGTGATTGACACCGGCGCACTCCTGAGCCCGGACAGCTTGGTACATTGAGAAATATCAGAGCACTTAGGTCAGTTGTGAGGGTTCCCTGACCATAATCCGAAAGCTACCCTAACCCAAAACCTACCCCTACCCCTAACCTGGCCCCTAACACTTACCCCTACCCCTAATCCTAAAACCTAACCCTAACCTCTAACCTTAACCCTAACCCTACCCCTAGCCCTAAACCTAACCTTAACCCTAAACCTAATCTCTAACCCTAACCCTAACCTCAAATCCTAACCTTAACCTCTAACCCTAACCTCTAACCCTAACCCTTACAGTAACCTAAACCCCTAACCCTAACCCTAACCTCTAACCCTCACCTCAAATCCTAACCCTAACCTCTAACCCTAACGGTAACTTTAACCCCTAATCCTAACCCTAACCTCTAACCAACCCTAACCTCTAATCCTAAAACTAACCCTAGCCCTAACCGCAGCCAGCTCCTTCAGTCCCCACAGCTGGTCCATGTGAGGCTCGGGTGCTCAGGGAAAGGCACCAGTGCCAACCACGGCCAGATTCTGAGCAGCCACGGGCAGTTAATTCACAGCCATGCTGAGCGCGGGAAGATCTGATGACCTTCCAGTCACAGAGGTCCGGCAGCCAGCTGTCTGCAAGCGCTGAGTAGCCCCTCACTCCCGCCCCTCTCTGAAGCCCACAGCGCGACAGCTACGCCGTGGGCACCACGGTCCTGACGGCCCTCCCGCTTAGCTCTTGTTGGAAGTAGCTGCCTCCTTGCTCACAGGGTTTCTCAGGTGTGTACATTGCAGAGAAGCAGGCGGTGTGCCGGGGAATAATGAGGACACCTGGTTCTCAACCCAGGAGAGGTCCTGGGAGGTTCAGACTTCAGCATCATTCATAACAGTCACTCACAAGGGAAGTGATGGAAATCAGATTCTCAATCCCACAAAACTAAGCACAGACCCGGCTGGGGCGACCACACCAAGACACAACCCCCAGTCAGCCAACTCCAACCAGTCAGCCTGCGTTTCCAGGTGCACGAGTCTACAGAAGTCGTGGCCCAGAACCGCTGGGCCAGGGAGCCACAGACACCGGCAGTCACCAGGTGGAGTCTTTCTACAGCAGCAGACACACAGAGCTGAGCTGAAGACAGGCCAGGGCGGGTCTCACCTGCAGACACGGAACAGACGGACTTCCCAGTACCAGCCCTCAGGGCGGCGGCTGTGGAATGGGGCCAGGGTGGACTCAGAACGCGAAAGTCTCAGAATGATGCCTTGACCCAGCAAGCCTCCACACCAATCAGTGCAAATGCCAGCTTAGGGCAAGGTCCAGAAAAGCACCAGATTTAGAGCAGGCAGCAGAATTATCAAAATCCCTTCTCAGCTCAGCAGCCACCCCATTGGCGCTGGAAGCCTACACGTCCTACCCAGCCACAGGATGGATTTTGTGGTGCCAGGCCAGCACTCGACTACCAAATCCACACCTGCCCTCAGTGGTGTGTGCCCACACTGGCTTTGTCTAGTGAAAACATGACTTTTGGAATCAGTTTTGGAAGAAATGGCAACACATAATTAAATGCAGGCAAAACTAAGATATCTCAGCCCCGTGCTCAGGTTTGAAAATACGTGCAGAACTTTCAGACGGGCAGGGGCTGCAGAGGGAAGCATTGCCTGGCCTGGATCAGGAGGTCAGGCTGAGCTCGGGGAGGCGACTCACACCCCAGGTCTGCCCGGCTCTCACCTCGGGGTGCAGCCAATCCCAGATGTCTGGGTGGGGGCACTGATCTGACGGCCAGCGGAAGCTTTGCCATGTTAAAATGACCACATGCAAATTCAAGCAACAGCTCTTTTGTCTCTAGAGAACGAAGCAAAGCCTACAGATCGTTCCCTTCAGGTATACCGCGCTTTATTTGGAACCCAAAGAAACATTTCTCATGATCTCTAACTGGAGCCAAACTCGTTTTAAAATACCCACTTAGACAACCAAGCCAAGTTAGATAAAAGACCACACATCTTGAGATGAGTCTTCCCAACTCGGACCTGGGCAGGTAAAAGCCACGTGAACCCATCCTCAACGCTCCCACAGCCTGACACCTGGGGGGTCACGGGTCCCCAGGATCTAAACCATATCCATCTCTAAAAGGACCAGAATAGCAAAGAAAGCTGCAGGCTCCACCAGCAGCGAGACCCGCGGGATGAAATGAGGCCGCAGCACCAGCACCCACCTGCGGCCGTGGCCGGCGCCTCCTGTGTGTCTTGAACAAGCCTGATGACGTCAGACACGTCGATCTGGTGATCCGTTTCCTCCTTTTTAGCCTCATCGGGCCGTTGTGGGGACGAATAACTGTTGCTTCCAGGTCTGTTGCACAGGATAAATCTCCAGCAGTCAAACATGAGGCTGCAGGGCAGAAAGATTTTAAAAGGACAGTGAGGTCACGCTGCAGAGACTTAAGAACTGATTCTTGGAACAAACCCGAAGTAACTAGTTACAGCCGCCAGTGGTATTTATTCCGCAGTTGAGATAGCATGTTAGAAATTAAATTCATTCTTCTCCAGTGAATGTCTACCTCATCAGTGTTCACTTAAACAAGAAACCTTCTTCCGTAACCGTAATGCTGACATAAAGAGTCGCGTGAGCAAAACATTGTTGACCTCTGCAGCGGAAGAAAAGAAAAAAAAAACAAACGACGTTTTCCCCTTGACATGGACACTCCTATTTCAAGGACACAGAAGTCCCTAGTTCTCCAGGTTTCAGCCTCTAATTCACGGAACTGGTAACCTTTCAAAGTCACTGCCGAGTGCTTACTCGGATTACCTAAAACACGTTGAAATCCCCTAAGCAGAGAATGTCCTCCGGGCTCCAGAAACTTTAGAGCATAATTCCTCACCGAAAATTTGGCAAAGAAACCTACACAAAGTTTTCGGGAAGAATGTGAAATGTAAAGAGAAAACTCGTAGCTGCATTTCACACCGAAGCCTCTGGCAGCCCTTCCCCTCGCAGGCAGTGACACGGTGCATTTCCCCGTGCTGCCGTCAGCACGTTTATGGCTCACTACTATTTCCCACCGTCGGCGTCACACTGGCAGGACCCCTTCCCTAGGAATAAAGACGGCAATGATTTGCTTAAATACACCGTATTGTGGCTCTCGCCTGTAATCCAAGCACTTTGGGAGGCCGAGGTGGGCGGATCACCTGAGGTCAGGAGTTCAAGAACAGCCTGGTCAACATGGTGAAACTCCATCTCTACTGAAAAATACAAAAATTAGCCAGGCGTGGTAGCATGCACCTGTAATCCCAGCTACTCAGGAGGCTGAGGCATGAGAATCACTTGAACCTGAGAGGCGGAGGTTGCAGTGAGCTGAGATTGTGCCACTGCACTCCAGCCTGGGCAACAAGAGTGAAAGTCTGTCTCAAAAAAATTAATTAATTTAAAAAAAAAAGGTATTGGTGGCTCCAGCAGGGATGTCGCTGTCCAAGCCACTCTTCGCGCTGCATTCTGTGGCCCCGTTCTGCTGCCTGGGCCTTGGTGCCGCCCCTGGGAAATCCCTCCTGCCCTAGCATCCTCCTGGGAAGAGGCCGTCTGCCTCCCTCTGACCTGAAATCCCTGCTCCAGCTGCTCAGAAGCCCCTGCTGGGGCGTCTCCCCTCGTCATTATCTTTAGCTAAACCCCATCCCCATCCCCATCCCTCAGGTCAGACCTGCAGGTGCCCAGAGCACCCCACAGGCTGCTGCTGTCAGTCCCCAGGGAGGCCTGCAAACAGCAATGCCCACTGTCCCACCATGTGGACCCTTTAAGGACGAAGGAGCCTGCCCAGGACAGGGGATGTGAAACACTCAGGGGACACCGGGGCCACACCCACGCCCCTCATAGGAGAGGCTACGCTTCTGCACCCCGCCTCTTCCCCCAACACACAAGCTCCGAGGCCTCGACTCCTACCCCACAAATATACTCACCCCTCAGTGCTCATCAGGGCACGGGCCTCCGACAAGCACCCCACAAACACAACCCTGGTGCTCAACTCATCCCTTTGCCGCTACTGTTCAGAACCTGTTACACGTCCCCAGCTCCCGTTTGGCTTCTCGTGCGTGTCTTTTGCTCACGTGTGGGGTGTTCTCCGACTGACTCACAGAGCCCACCACGAGGCTGCCTGTGCATCTCACACCCACCCTCACTGGCCGGCACTGGGACCTGGCTGTGCCCGCCACCTCATCCTGGCACCTGCTTCATCTCTGCAGAAAGGTCTGGGAGGGGCCCGGACAGGAGGACAGCAGGCGCAGGTCTAAGACTCACTTTCAGATTGCTCACATCTCATTTTGATGATTAAAAAGTAGGAATAAAAATGTCCCTGGTAAATGCTATTTTGTCCTTTTTTCTTCCAAATTCTGCTCCGAGAAGTTCAAACATGAGCAGGCTGATCGTGATCTTAAACCTCCAACAGGGACATAGAAAGGCCAGGTGTGCACGTCGTGTTTATCCCCCGGCTGCAATCGCATCCCCAAGCTAGGCTCTGCGGACACCAGGCGCACGAGGTCCACGTCCTCCCCGTCCTGAAACCAGCCCAAGAGGCTGTGGTGCTGTTTGTCTCCGCGATGAGACAAGACTCTGCAGTGTTCGCATCCACTCCATCTCAAGAAACGGTGGAAAAGACCCAGGTGAGGCACCTTTGCTTTCACCCAGCGAACGCTGCAGGCAGAACACTCAGCCCTTCACACTGACGTGGTGGAGAAACGCTGCAGCCATCCCTCCCTCCTCAGGGCAGGTCCAGGCAGTCCTCTTCCGCAGCAGGCACGGGTCGGCATCTGGGCCCAGCGGTCTTGGGGCAGGTGTGGCCCCTGCTTGGGGGTTCCTCCTTCCTCTAGGATCTCACTCCTCCAGCTGCCTGAGACAACAGCTCTCACGTGGCAAAGGATGTTGGTGTTAACCCCAATCTACGTAGGCAGAGAGAGTCTGGAAACTGCTGTTTCTCCAGCAGTAGGTTTTCCTGAGAGGTAACGAAACAGACTTCCCTGCCCCGAAAGGACAGACGACGAAGCCAAACATCAGGCCCACGTGGTGCCGTTCACATCTGTTCTTCTCAAAACCCCAAGACTGGCCTGACCACAGGGCATGGACAGGTGCCGCTGCCCTGGGAGTTTCTGCTTTTCCCTGAGCAAAGCCCTGAGAAGCTGCCAGCAGCGAAGGCCCAAGGCTGGACCAGAGGCCCAGGTCCCCTGGACTTTGTCATCTTGGGCTGAGCAAGGCGCTTTGTGCACACACACAGAATCAAATCCGTCGACAGATGCGGATACCGTCATGGGCCGCTAGAACTCGGCCCAGCCCCACGGAAGATCCAAGTCAATGCGGATTCGGGACTCATTTGCTGGGTCCTTGTGGCGGACGTCAGCCACATGCGCAGGGGAAGCAGTGAGCTCGCGGTCATACAGCACGACCCATCCCCCATCCCGGGCACTGGGCGCTAAAGACGGGAAGGTCCCCGCCGCCGCCACATGGCTTCCACCCACGACACTGTGTGGACAACCGCACATCGCCAGTATTAATAACGTGGAGTAGAGGTGGGGGCGGCGGCCCTAGGACAGGTGGAGCTGGGAGAGCTCCTCTAAAGAGTGAAGGCTGCGGAGCCGTGGTCCGAGGCTGGGGCTGGCGCTGGGCAGGCCACAGGGCACCTCCAGGGCTGTCTCTGCTGCTGCAGGGCGAGAGGCCAGCTGGGCCTCAGCACAGAGCGGGTGCCGGCTGACACCCCTGACTTCAGCCCTCACCCCGGTCCCCACTGCCAGTCAGCAGCTCCACCTGCCCTGTCTCCACCCCACTTGAGTCCGCACTGCCAGTCAGCACCGCCCTCACCCCGGCTCCACCTGCCCTGTCTCCGCCTCACTCGAGTCCACCCACCTGGACCCAGAAGTGGGGCTGTCCCCACAGGAGTCAGTCCTGCCTTCTTCCTGCATTTCTCTAATGAATGACAAAACAGAAAAGTGAAGATGGAGACTGCGAAGAAAACGTGATGACCCGCTCTGTCTCCACATCATCACTTTCTTAACAGAGTTGCTTTGTTTCCTTCACCACGATGGAAATTTCAGTAACGCTCTTCACTGTCTCAACAGGTGGGGCTGCATGGCCCCAACAGTGAGTTACGTCCTGACTTCCATCCGGGGCATCCCACAGCTTCCCAGCTCTGGTTCCAGTGGCTGCTGAGCCATCACTGTCCCTGCCATGGAACCCCATGGGGACGATCCTTCAGGTCTCCGAGGAGACCCCGGGCGTGGCTGGGGAGGAGGAGTGGGGCTTCCTGTGAACCCCGCAGAGCCGGCTGGGGCAGCCCCGATGCTCCACTGAATCCGGCTCACGCTGGGCTCCTGACCGTGTGCTCACGATGGCGGCCCTCACGGATGTCCAAGAGCTTCTCGGTGGCCAAACGGGGCTCCGTATCCTACCATGGGCTGGAAGCTCAGAGAGGTTCACTTTAGGAAGCCAGGAGCGACCCTCATGATGGAGCTTTCCCAAAGGGGGGTGGCCATGAACAGGCCACGTGAGTCAGAGGCCACCAAGGCATCTGCGGAGGACTTGAAATTCCCAAAGTGCCACTCTGCCGCCTTCCGGCTGGCTATGCACTAAAAACTGCCGCCCGCACTCCGAGCTGCGGCCTGTCCTCCACCGGCCCAGCCTCCTCTCAGGGGTGGGTCTCTCAGCCTGTGTGGCCCCTGACCAGTGCCCTCTTGTCCCCTGAAAGACCCTCCGCAGGAATCCATTGGTGACTCAAGTCTAGAAACACCACTGGGTACATGCAGAAGACACAGGCCCCTGTCCCCTCTGTGAGGTGGGAAGGGCTGTGGTGGGGTCCAGGAACCTGCATTGTGATGCTAGGGAAGGGGCTCCTGTCACCAAGATTCAGCCCAGAGCTGTGCACCTGCCACATGAGAGTCTCACGGTATCCTTGGGAGCCAGTGCACAGTGAGGCGGGGTGGGCTGAACAGAAAGCTGGCTGCACACAGAACATGGCAACTGTATTTACAGCTACAGTGCCAACCGAGGCTGCTCCAGGAGCCTCCCAAAATGATCCCAAACCAGCCGGGGCCAGTCTACACCACTCATCTCCTCCGTGTCCACTGTCAGCCCCAGGCCTTCTCCTACCACATTGCAAATGCAAATTACACAGCCGGAAAGGCAGGGGCCCCTCCTCTGACAGGACCTTCAGCCACCAAGAGGCTGCCTTTCCAAGACAAACATTCAGATTCCAGTCAAAGTCTTCCCTGGGATCCTCCATGTGAGCAAGGGTGCATCGCCAAGGCAGAGCAGCCAGTTAGGGACCAGTTAAAGGGACACCTCAGCAGGGGGCCTCAGGGGGCAGTGGGGAGACCTGAACTCTAGAGGACAGAGGTGAAGCTGTACACGGCCCTTCTGTCTTGCAGCAAATCCTATCGCCTTGGTGAGTCTGATGACTGTGCCCCTTCCCCTCTGTACCTGGCTGTGCCTGCAGGCCCTGAAGTCAGCACAGACAAGGGGGGGAGGGCAGCGCCATGGGGTCCCTGCCACAGCCTGTAGCTTCCTCAGCCCTCCTTCTGATGTTGCAGACCTGTCACGCATTCCAGCAGTTTCCCATGATCTCGGGTTTCACAGCAACTCTGTGGCTCCCAGGGGAGGTGCCTCCCTCATTTCACAGACTGTGGGAGGTTCTTGGGGAAACCCACCCTGGGGGACACCTGGGCCCCTGCACAGCCCTGTGAGCCTGGACCTGGAAGGGCGGGGCCGGCCCCACAGGATGAGGAGGAGCTGAAGGAGGGTCCTGAGTGATCCTTAAAACCCCCTTCTCCTGCCTGCCTCGCTGCCAGCTCACCCCAGAGTCCTCACCACCCCCCAGGACTGAGGGCTCTGCACGCTCCGGGGTTCCTGTCTCCCCAGCTACCCACAGAGGCTGCAGAACTCAGGCAAAGCCTGGGTGTGTACTCAGTTCTCATGACCAGCCTGCAATCCCTTGCCCCACACAGTTTGCATGTCAGGAGCCCCCCAGGGCTAGAGGCTCCTTCTCAGCCCCAGCACCCAGTACCCACCTGGCCATGGGGGTCTCCTGTCTGCCAGGGACGGACCGCATGGACTCCCCGCCGGCAGCCCTGGGGACCGCATTTGTATTTGTGTGGCCAGCCCTGCCGTCCCCGTGGCCACACATCCTGGGGCCTCCCACGGCCATGCCCTGCGACACATCCTGCCTGGACAGCCCTGAGCCACCTTAACCCCTTCAGGGTCCCGGATCTGTCAGGGCCACCCGGCCGTGCCCCTGGGCAGGAGTTTCCAGGGATGAGCCTGCCTGGGCTCTGGAGCCCCCCTTAGCCCAGCCCTCCTGCAGAATCCTACATAAGGGTCTGAAGCCGGGCCAGGGGCCCGCAGCTGGGGAAGAGCCACAGAGGGCCCACAGCATCCGTGGCAGGTGGAAAGGAGCTCCTGGGAGGAGCCGGCCCAGCCCGCGGTGCACGGCCTTCCCGCCCTCCGCCTGGGGACAGGCAGATGAAAGATGCAGGTGCGGCGGACCCCAGGCTCCCTCCCCTCCCCTCCAGCCCTGTCCCTAGAAGCCATCCCGGACACTGGTCCCCAGCGCCCTGGCAGGAAGGGGTGGGCAGAGCTCCCGGGGTGGCCCTAGGAGGTGCCCACGGGAATAGCGGCAGAAGCCCGTCCCAGGGGTGACGCCTGCCGGGTGTGACAGGAGCCCCGTGACAATGCGGAGGGAGCCTGGGCGCCTGGATGCTCGCGGGGGCTCCTCCACTCCCATTCCGAGCCCTCCAGACGGGAGCCTCGAAGTTCCCCAGAGCAGGACGCTGGGCAGGGGCCGCGGGGGCCGCTCTGACCGCGAGCCTGGTCCCAGCATCTGTCCCCAGCCGGGCTGAGGGACGCGGGGGGGACGACCCTGCTCTGGGAGCGACCGCGACGCGTCCTGCCCGACTCCGCCCCGCGCGACCCTCCTCCCGCTCCAGTAGCGCCCACCGAGCCCCCTCCCGGCCCCCCGCGCCCCTCCCCGCCCCGCACGCACCTGCTGCCCGTGGTGCTGCCCTCCCGCGACCGCCGAGCTCCGCGCCCCGCGTCCCGCGTCCCGCAGGTGTCCGCGCGTCCTGACGCCTCCTCCCCGCGCCGCGCGGACACTGGGCGGGGAGGGAGAAGGGGAGGGACGGGGCGGGGCGCGGGGAGGGCTGGAGGGGGAGGGGGAAGGGGAGGGGCGGAGAGGGGCCCGGAGGCGGGGGCGGGGCGGGGGCCGGAGCGGAGAGCGGCGGGGGAAGGGCGGCGAGGCGGGGCCGTGGGAAGAGCGTCCCCCTCTCCCCCTCTCCGCACCCCTCCCCTCTTCCCACCCTTTGCTCTCTTCGCCTTTCCCCCTCCTCCCGCCCCTCCCCCTTGTGCCCGAGACGTGAGGGGGGGTTCGCCGGGGATGGGGGGGCGCGACGGATGGGGGGGCGCGACGGGTGGGGGGGCGCAGCGGAGCGGGGTCATGGCTAAGGGGTGTAGTTCCTGCCACCTGGGGTTACCCTCGCTCAGTCCAGAGGGGAGAGAGCTGGACGAGGGAACTGGTTGGAGGTCTTATGGGGCCCAGGCCCCACTTCCTTGGGCTCACCTGTAAAGTGGGGTCCCACCTGTCTCCCTGGATCTGAGCTGGCTGGCAGGGAAGTTGTGTCCACTCTGAAGCCCCGCGGGGACCCAGCTGGGATCGCCCTAGCTGGACTCTTCCCTGCAGCTTCCCAGGAGAAAGCTGGAGCAGGTGGAACAGCGCTGGGGCCACTGAGGTGTGGCCCAGCTGAGTTGACCAGCCTGTGACATCAGATAAGTCACTAACAAACCCTCTGGCCTGTGTTCTCATCTGTGCAGCCAAACCAGAATGTGCTTAGCTCCCGTGCACCCTCGGGTCCACGGGTTAGTGCACACAGAGCTCCCAGCAGTACCGCAGGGCAGATGACTAGTTAACTAGGTTAACAGCAGAAATCAGGGCTGCCCGAAATATATCAGAAGGGCTAGGGCTTCCCATGTCTCTTTTAGGGTAAAAAGGGACAAGAACCCACCTCCCTCCCCAGTACTGGAGTGAGTAAGGAGCCTGTGGGTCATAGCACAGGACGCTGTGCCTCTGCCAGGAAGGCCTCACTTTGGTACCGAACGGTGCAGCAGAAGTTGTTTGCAAAAAAACTATCAACGACCCACCAACTAATTATTGTGTCTTCTGAGGTTCAGTGGAAACAGTTTATTGAGAACAAAAACAACCAAACAAACGTGAAGTGGCATAAAAACCTGAAAGCATGAAAAATGCGGACCCAGATACAGACTTTTGCACTTTCAGTTGGGGGTTTAAAATGGCTCCATTTAGTGGGTAAAAAGAGGAAGCCTGTTTGAAAGAAATGAAAACAAAGCTCTGGCAGGAGGGAGATAACCATTAACAAGGCAGGCTGCGGAAAGTGCAGCCCACCACTCTGTGCCCACTGAGGTGAGAACACTGACAGGTGACAGGTGTGTGCTGCAGAGACAGGCGGAGTCCGGGAGGAGGGTTCGTGGACCGTGCCTGGCTGCAGAATTTCTCCCGAGGGGAGCCCACATGTTCAGGGACTGGACCTCTGCTCCCTGGAGCAGCAGCAGCAGCAGTGACTGGGCTGGGACCTCGGTCCCCACTCGACCCACAGGGAGTGGCTCCACTGGGGAATCCGCCCTCCCAGCGTGGAGAAGCCTGGCAGAGACCTGTGCAGGGGCAGGAGAGGGGTCCAGGAAGGGCAGAACCTGCCAGCAGGGGCGGGAAAGGGGAGGCGGAGGGATGATTTGACAAGGACAGGAAATTAAACCCAAGGGAACTTCCTCAACCCAGTAACATTTCTTCACATAATCAGGCAGGGACAGGAAGGGCTTGTCACTAGCAATGCGTTCGGGAGTGCTGAGCTGGACTGCGGCAGGCTTTCCTTCTCAAAGGTGCCACAGTTAAAAAGGCCACCGTGGGCCCACAGGGTGTTTCTTACGTGGTTTGTTTGGTTGCTTGGTTGGTTTCTTTGGAGACCAGCGCCCCATTTCTCATGCTGGCATCAAAGACCCTCTGATAACATCACACATTCTGTCAGACTGCCAGGCCCGCTGAGTTAAATATCATTTAATTGAGCAGTAAAAGTCCAAAAGGAGGCTGCTCATGGGACCCCACCCTGAGGATCTCCTGCAGGAGGTGCAAGCACCGCAGGTGAAGAAAAGGAGGGCACAGGCAGTGACCCCAGCCAGCCAGGACCGGCTTCACACACTCGTGCAGGGTGCAGACTCAAACCCACAGGCCCATGGGCAGCGGGTACCACTCTGGAACATACTTAGCCAGGAAGCAAGGATTTCCACCTGATATCCTGAAAGGTGCCTCTGCCTGCACACCACGGATGGGCATGGAGCTGGCCCACAGCCCTCGGGGACAGACAGACAGATAAGAAGCCAGAACGTCTTCTCCCCATGAAAGCTTTCCACCTTGGCACATAGTAAACCAATGCAGCAAAAATACAGAGGACAAAATCCCAAGATCTGTGTGCCTTCAGAAAAGGCGAGGGTGAATTCTCAAGTGGAGGCGATTCAAGAGGAAATTAATTCAGCTGAGACAAAGGCCCAGCGCAGCGCATCACAGGCTGCCCTTGGCGCCCGTTTTGTTAGGGCTGGGCAAGCCCTTTGTGCTGCACCAGCTTTCACAGCCACAGAAGCCCAGTGGGGCACCAGGAGGTCACCCACGGCCACAGAATCCCACTGGGGCACCAGGAGATCACCCACGGCCACAGAATCCCACTGGGGCACCAGGAGATCACCCACGGCCACAGAATCCCACTGGGGCACCAGGAGGTCACCCACGGCCACAGAATCCCACTGGGGCACCAGGAGGTCACCCACGGCCACAGAATCCCACTGGGGCACCAGGAGATTACCATCACAAATGGGTTTCCCCACGAGGGCAGCAGGAGCAGAGACCTCAGGGAGAACTCCTGCTGGGGTGTCACTACCTACCAGCGAGGGGATCCCGCAGGAGGTGAGGCTGCGGGGAAGGCTGGATGGACACTGTGCCTATGGGGATGGATAGCACACCTGCAGACTCTGCACATGTGTCTGGGCTCTGCACATGCAGCGGGGCGTACAGCTGCCACTGTGAATTCCATGAGAGCTGTGTGGCACTTACAGCGAGCTCGGTAGCAGGCACCTGGGAAGCTGTGGCACCCGTGCCCGTGACCCCAAAGGCTGGAATCCTTCCAGGGCATCTCCTTGTGGTCACTGTGTCCCATAAGCAGTTTAGGAAGGTTCAACTGCTTCCAAATTGTTCCAGTTTCTCGACTTAGTGTTTGCGACTTTACCACTGCAGATGAAACGCTTTGTGTGAAAGCATCACTCTCACGAAGATGTCTTCGTGGGAAAGAAAAGGAGTGACCATGTCTTAGGTGGGAAACACCTTTATGCTTGCCTTACACAGCTAACGAAGGGATGACCGTGTCCTCCCACTGACAGAGAAAAGACCACAGGGCCCCCTTGTAAACCTGTGGCTGCCCTGGTTTGTCTCGGAATCTGCCTTTCTGTGTTGGACACTCTGCAGGCAGACTCGGGCCTGGTCCCTCTGGAGTTCTGGGCGGCTGGAGGGATCAGCACAGGGCTGCCCTGGCCTCCTCCAGCCCCCAAATCTGCACAAACCCTGCCTCGACAAGACAGCGGTACTGCCCCTTCCTCACGCCCTCCTCCAGAACGAAGGCACCAAGGTCTTGGCTCCTCACTGCGCAGGCACCGTCCAGCTCTGCCTCGGGGGCTCCAGCAGCCTCGGGAGGAGCCCACCCGGACACACCTAAGCTCAGATCCCGCACGGGCCCACGCCGCCCTCTGTTCTCACTGCTCCAGGCTCCCATTCAGGTCCACATGCAGCACCAATGCTGTGGGGTCTCAGGTAGCCTGTGTGGTTGACGACATTTGCTAAACACCCACAGAGGTCCCCAGTGACTTAGCATCTGCAGTTAATAAGACCTTTGGCACAGGACAGATGGGCCAGCAAGGAGGGCAAGCTTGCATCCCCCTCGGGCTTTCCCAGGAGGCTCTGGCGGGCGGGAAGGGCCAGGCCTCCTCCTCCCCAGGCAGTGGGCAGGGTCACTGGGCAGCTCACCTTCTGGATTGGTGTCTTCTGTCTGGAGAACATGGGGAGGTGGAGTGAGTTTGGGTCACTCATCAGGGCTAGGCCTTCCGGCCCCAGTGCCACCCTGGGACCAGCCTGCTCTGCCCCTCCCCTCTTGTCCCCACGCCCCGCAAAATCACAGCAGTATCTGTTTTCCTGCTACAAGAGGAAGAGACAGCTGTGGGGAAGATGGCTTCCGGGTGAGGAGCTGGAAAGGTGAAGGTAAGCCCACATTAAGATGCTGAGAATCCAAGAGCGAGAGGAGCATTTTGGAGAAAATCCAGGGAGGCTGCAGGTCATTCACCTGCAAGCACTTCCTGAGCCCTGCCTGTGTGCTGCGCGTGAAAAGTGGCCCCTGACTTTGTGGTGTTCAGGAGCCAGGAAAACCCCCATGGTTAGAATTCCAGCCTGCGAGACGGGGCTCGCTGAGCCCTCCCGGAGGTGTTTCCCAGGTGGCCCTGAGCTGAGACTCCGCGGGAAGTGTGGGAAGCGGGAGACTGGGCAGGGAGAGGAGGTGTGGTCAGGGGGGACTTAGGCAGGCACCGGCCAGCAGGGACAGTCCAGGATTCACACAAAGGCCACTCTCTGGGTGCCCCAGTGGAGCCGGGATCTCAGGAGCTGGAAGCTGGTGGCGTTTTGAAGTTGGTGTTTCCAGACAAGGCACAAGACTGCAGAGTATGACATGGGCAGGGACAGGGGCAGGGAAGGATAGAGACAAGACCACAGCCTCAGAGGCCAAAGGGCATTATGGGGGCTCTGTGGCAGCACCCAGAATTCTGCCAGTGTTGGGAGGGGCAGGGGGCAGGGAATTGCCCTCCACTTCACAATGGGCAAAGCTGGGTTCGGCTGACAGAGCCCAGGAGGCTGAAGGGCCTGGAGGCGCCTGGGGTTTGGTCAAGAGGAAGGGAGAACTGGGATGGAACGGGGGTGCCTGGACCCCAAGAACGAGGTGGCAGGCAGGGGCTTGGCAGAGCTCAGTCAGGGAGGAGCTTATAGTGGGACGAACCAGAAGGTCGGGAAACCCAGTCCTGAATTCCCCTTTCTGTGCAGGTCCTGGCGTCCAGGGCGGTCAGCACCCCGAACACCTGGTGTCTCTGTGGGGGTGGCGGCCGAGGGAACAGCCAGGGAGGGTCCACAGCACTCACGCTGGGCTCTTCCCCTCCGTCCCACACAGAAGCACGCTGAGAAAGTGTCCTTACTGTACTGTTTCTACTAGCAGAAAATGTACACGCCACTTGTGTGATTTCATTTATGAAGAAACTGAAGCAGATTTTTATTCTTTATTGCAAGCAGATTCAGGTCTCCTGCTTAGATAATCTAGAGAAAAGTCCAATATAATATTATCAAGTCAGTTTATCTACAGAAATAAAAGTTAAAAACAGGAGCATACAAAATAAACTTTACAGAAATGTTATATTTGGTTTAATTCACAATTTAATTTTTCAAAGCAGATTAATGAATTAACAGTTAAATGTTACTGTGTGGAGGCTGATTTATGTTAAATGCACCTACTATGTTCAATAATTTAAAAATAAACTCCAGTATTTATGATGATGACAACTATGGATACCATTCATGTTAAGTACATTTTTGAAGACCTTCTTTTATCACATTACATAATGAATAGACATTTTAAATGGTAACGCAGACATTATAATTTTAAGTCAGACACAATATATGCATATTAAAATTCTGTATACTTTGATAAGGTAAAAAATAAAGCTATATAAATTGATCTTTAATTTTTTTTCTGCAAAAGTAGAATCATACTTTCATGACATTCTAACACATCCCCATCAAAGCTGCTTATAGACACAACACGAGAACCATTTTCGTTCACCCACCTTTAGCTAAAAATAAAAAAAAAGATCGCATTTGCCAACTGATATTTTTCCTGTTTTTAAAGTTACAAATGGGTAACTTCCTGAAGAAATGTAGGATGCAAGGACCCGCACATCAAGCTGTCAGTCACTGAGTTGTCAAATAAATAACAGTAAGATTAAATAAAAGTGGTTGCATTATTCAACACGAGTCAGTGCAAAACACATGAACGGAGTGGTCTGAAGGAGGAGGCTGGAGGTTTCCTGCTATGGCACTGGACCCTGGGCCGAGGCAGAACTCAGTGGAGTCACAACAGCACGTCTAAACATGTGTTTAAACGCTCGGCAAGCCGAATGGTCACCCTGTGGGAGAGGCTGGCCGTGTCTAGCCTCCTCCCTCAAGACTGTGTGGCCTGCTTGTTTGCCGCGTCTGCTCAGACACAGGCTGGGCTGACTGGGGATTGAATAGGCTGTGGCCCTGCCCAGCTGGCTTGTGGCAGAAGGCTGGCCGTGCTCCCTGACATGTCACGGATGAGGTGTGGCATTGGTGCAGCCAGTCCTGCTGTGGCCGCCTGGTTTAGGGCTCAGCCAAGGGGACGTTTCCTCTCATGGGGCTGGAGCTCCCTGAAAGGGAAAGTGCCTTGTCCAGGGCACCATGCGTTGCTCACAGAGCAGCTGTGTAAGTGAAGCTGCGGCTTCACCCCCAGGGCCTGCTCTGCAAAGCCCAGACATTCTACCAGGAGGAGGACTCTTTACTGCACAGAGGCATGGGGTAGGATCCAGGGAGCCCCATCTTTGCATGCCTGGCCAGAGACTCCTCACAGGGCCCTCAGGAAGGAGGAAGAATGCAGCGTGGGACACCAGGCGGGGGTGCATGTGTTTGTGGCACATGTGTGTATGCATTCATGTGTGCACGTGTTCATGTACGTATACATGCGTGTGTACACGTATTAATAAGTGCAGGAGCCTGCACATCTGGGGGTGTGTGTGCATGTACATGTGTAGCTCATATGTGTGTTTACATGTCTTGGACATGTCTGCGTGTGTACACATGCTTGTGTGGGAGCTTGCACATGCATTTGTAGTGAATGTACATGTGTGTGTATGCATGTGTACAGGTATAAAAGCTCATACGTACTTCTGGTGTGCATGGGCATGTGAGAGCAGCCCGTAGGAGCTTGTACATGTGTGCTTAATATACATGCATGTGTGTACTCATGCGTCCATGTGTAGGAACTTAGCTTGTTTGTGGTGTGTGTAGGAGCTTTCATGTGTCTGTGGTACGCGTACACCTATGCATGGATTGCCTATGTGTGTAGGTCACACATGCTTTTGTGGTGTCTGTACCTGTGTGTGTGTGTGTGTGTGTGTGTATACGTGTAGGAGCTCACACACACTTGTGTATACGTTTGTGTGCATGCATGCCTGTAGGAGCTTGCATGCCTGTGTGTCCATGTGCATATGTATGCATGTGTTCCTGGGTGCAAGCCTGCATGTGTACATGGCTGTGAGCGAGTGGAGCCAAAGCGAAGGGAACTCACGTGCAGCAGGCCCGCCTGTGCGTGTGTGAGACAGATGGTCTGTGGCAGGGACTGCGTGTGGAGCAGCAACCGTGTATCTGACCAACATGCTGAGTGACAAGTTGGTAATTTAACATGTGCAGCAGCGAATAAGATTTTTAAAAACAAAGTGCTTAAAGCTGACATTACTTGCTTCAAAGTTAGCTTAAGGCAAGTAAATACTAAGTACTGTGAGGTGGAAAACCGCACGGAGTCACGGCTGCAACGTCAGTCACGGAGGGTCTTCTCATCCTTTTATTGTCTCGTGCCGCTTGTCTATTTCAAATGATCAGGCACATTCATTTAATAATTTCCCAAGTAATTTTTAAAAAAGACGTTTGGGAGTGTGTAAAAGTTTAGTGACTGTCACACTAAGACTTGTTGTCAGAGGTACGTGTGACTATCTCGACACAAGCAGAACTGGGCCCCAGCTTACTAACCCTTCATGTGAGAATCTTCTACTTTTAAGGCTGAAGGATGGAAATAAACAAAACACAGAAAGCAGATGAAACTGCAATAGATTGTAAAGAAAAAGCGTAGCAGATTATCGTACCTTAAATATGCTGTTCAACTAATCACCGCCACCAGAAATACCAAGAAAGGAAGAGGTGTGTGTGGAGAATAAAATCGAACCCGGAAATTCACATTCATCAGAGATTGGAACATTCAGTCAATACTCTCCCCAGAATCTAAATGTAAAGTGGCCAAAATTTCATAAACTTAAAAAGGAAAGCTTTAAAAACATAGTTTTAAAATTAGACCGTATGTTAAATAAATGAATAAAAGATATAAACAGCTATGAAAATACTTCAGTGCAAAGGCAATTTTAAGATTTCTAAAAAAATACATTACAAATAATTTGTTAACTGAACATACAGAGAACCTGTCCCCTACAGGTATTACATTTATACCCATATTGGGTTCTTAAAAAGGGCTGTAAAAATGCACACACCATTGTTTGCGGGGGTGGCGTGGGCAGGGCTGCCAAGCCAGGGCGGCCGCACACGGACCTCGGGGCGGGGCAGCCCCTCGGGACAGCGTGGAGTCCTCTGCATTCCGTCTGCTCAAGCCAGCTGCTCACTACCCTAATCTTTGGTGTGGTGTTTGTTACCTTAGTTCATCCCGGCCACTGTGTTCACTATTCTTAACGCTGATTTATCCTCTAGTTCAAATAAATATTTTCTAGGTAAAAGTTTATACAATCAAGTGGTGAAATTTGAGCTTCCAAAAACACCTACTGTCAAGCACCTCGGAACCGCCCTGGGCGTCCCCGGCCACAGCCCTGTTTCCCGGCGTGGTGCATGCGGGCGGGCGTGAGGGCAGCTTCTGCGCATCCGGTGGTGCTTCCCCGAAAGGCAGCAGTTTCAGCGTCTGAAGTCAATTTCACACTGAAATGTCTTCTTTAAGGACCATTAAGGCTACGTAAAGGTTTCTAGAAATAGAAATGCCGGTACAGAGAGCAACAGGGACTTCCTATCACAGCAGCTGTCGGGTTGCTAACCCACCCAGAGCAGCACTGAACAGAATCCTAAGAGGAAGGAGGGCCCTGCGTGGGGATGTGGGGACGCGGGGACAAAGGGACGTAGGGAGGCAGAGCCTGGCGGGCGGAGCTGCCGCGTGGGCGGCAGGCGGGGGCGCAGTGCTGCCTGTTGGGATTGACCCCCTTCCTGTGGTCCGCCCCCATCAGCCCGAGACAGGTTCTGGGGCATGAACACCACCTTGGTGGTCACCCCTGCATAGGGACAGAGGATGTCTGCCCATCACAGCCAAGTATTTGTCCCCCTGTCCCTCACACCTGCGAAATCAACATTCTCCCATAAAAGTGGTGGGGGTGGGCTGTCGGCTCCATGCTCAGCTGAGTGGCCGACGGACATCCTGGCGCTTCTGCTGCAGGGCTGGGAGCTGCTGGCGTGGCTGTGTCCTCCCACGTGGCACTGCTTTCTCCAGGAGGCTGCCGGTGATGGGAAGAGACCGCAACTCAGCCAGCCTGATACACAGAGCAGGCAGGCTCGGCCTTAACTGCGGGGAAACGCCCCCAGATGAGCAGGGCACAGCCTTGTGTCGGTGGGGATGACAGTATCCGAGTGACCTGGCCCTTCCCACAGCATGAAGACTGAGGGTTCTTGAGTAAAGGATGCACCGCCACAGCTTCACCTCGCCCTACAGAGGGTATGGGCAGCAGCCAGGTAAGCAGGACACAGCAGCGGGCAGCGTCCACACGTGGGCCACCACGGGTCCCTGGATGGCTCTTCTCTCCCAGTGACAGCAAAGGCTGATGACGGCAGGTGGGTGAAGACACAGGCCTGGCGGGGACAGCCTCTTCTTGACGGCGCGCAGGGTGGGCCGGCAGAATGTCCCTTCTGAGTTGAGCTGAATGGCCGGAGGCCACCAGAACCACCGCTGCACTAGTCCAGATGGCCAACAGCCACGCTCCAGGCAAGGCCTCTGGCCCCTCCTTGCCTGCTGGGGGCCAGGAAGAGGCACGAGCACAGTCTCCACAGGCTTGGGGTCGCCCATCACACGAGCATTCCCACGAGGGACCCAGGGCAGCCGTGCCTTGGGCTGGAACTGCAGCAGTGATTGGAACAGCCGGGGGCGGGTGGGGGCTCCGCGGACACCTTCTCCTTCCAGACCGCGAGCGTCACCTGATGAGGCCTGGAGCCGCTCCAGGCGGCTGAGGGACAGGTGCTCTGGTAGCCTGGGCTCTGCAGAGAGGCAAGAGGGGTGAATTCTGAGTCTCGGTCCCAAGGCTGTGCGCACCCATTCTGCTGAGAGAACGAGAGACACATGGTCAGTCTCGGGGATCCCCACGGGGCTGCCTGAGTCACTCTGGGATGCACTCACGACTGTCACCTCCTGCAGGAACTGCTAGACTCAACTCAGGACACGGCCTCATCCTGAGGGCATGTCAGGTGGGATCTACCCCCCCCGCCCCCCACCCCCAGAGAAACCACACAGAGGCAAGGGGTCTCTGCATAGGAACGAGTACCTCTCCTTTTCGGTACTAACAGAGTGACCGTCCTCCCATCCCACCATCCCATGGAAGAACCCAGGGACCCCAGGGATACAGGCCATGGACAGGAAACCTATGGGCCTCCTCCCTGTAGCTGACGTCCTGTGCAGTGAGAGCTCAAATGCTGTTCCACACCCAGAGACCCTCGGACATAACAGCTCACTCACTGCCCCAGAGAGGGGAGGCTCCCCCCCACAGGGACCGGGCTGGTGTCGTGCTGGATGTGTCTGGCTCGTGTCCCCTCAGCTTGCTGCCTTGGGTGTCACCACATGGATAGGGCCTGCATGGCTTCTGACTGACAGCCCATCGGGGCCCTGGATGTCCACGGGCCCTGCATCTCTGACCGGCATGGGGAGCAGAAGGAGGCCGGCAGCGCGCACCATCTGTTGGGGGACCGTCCCCAGGTCAGCCCACTTTTAGACCAGGGGGCAATGGTGGAAAACGTCGGCAGGAGCAGGTATCTTCATGGCCTCCACGGCTGTCAGACACGTGACAAGCTAGGTGCTCTGGCTGGCCTGCCTGGGCCCAGGTTCCACATGAATCATGCAATATCCACATGTGATTTCAAAGCAGGCTCCTTCCTGTGAGGCCTTTTAAGTGAAGCCGTTTCTCCCAAAAGACCAGGATGGTGCGCTGGTATCTGACGTTGCTGGGCCTGCTCAGGCTGCATAGCGTGCACCTGGGGTGCGTGTACACCTGTGTGCATGTACACCTGGGGAGCGTGTACACCTGGGGTGCGTGTACACCTGTGTGCATGTACACCTGGGGAGCGTGTACACCTGGGATGCGTGTACACCTGTGTGCATGTACACCTGGGGAGCGTGTACACCTGGGGTGCGTGTACACCTGTGTGCATGTACACCTGGGGAGCGTGTACACCTGGGGTGCATGTACACCTGTGTGCATGTGCACAGCATGTTCCATGTGCAGTCAGCTTGCCCTCAGGCGTGCCACTTACCTGGGACAGCAAACGCATGTGTGTGTAAAGAGGGCTGCTCTTTTTCACTGTGAACCTTTGTTATCAAAGACAGCATAGCACAGCAAAACCTTGGAGGAAAACGGGTCTGAGTCACAACACACGGGCGGCGCCCAGCGGCCGCACGTTACCTAGTGTGGAGCTAACGGCGCCTTGGCCGCCGTAGGAGATCCTTCAGGAGGGGCCTGTTGCTGCTCTGTGCGGCCTGGACCGGAGCCTTGTGCTTCGCGCCCCTCTGCAAGGCGAGGAAAGACACTGAGCAGTGCCACCCGACATGGGCCAAGTGGGGCTGCTGAGCTGGCACCCACGGGCACCAGGAGCACCCCGGCCTCTGCCTGCACCATCTGTGGGCCCCAGCAGGAAGAGGCTCTGAGCCCCTGTTGAAGTCTGTACGGGCGTCATGGAGCTGCCAGGGCAAGGGCTTGGGGCCTCAGACACTGTCCCAACAGGGCCACTCCCATGGGGAGCCCAAGCCCAGAACTGAGGCAGCGTCAGGCTCAGGGACAGGTCACGGCACCTGTGGGAGGCAGAGGGTCTGAGTCCCTCAGCTGGAAGGTCCACGGGCACCTCTGGAATCCTGAAGCCACACATCTGGCCACACACGCGCTTCCACGGCAGCCAGCCAGCCCCAGGAACCTCTGCCAGGGCCCTGCGGCCAAGTGTCCTGAGGCCACTGTGCTCACAGAGCTCCACTGAGATCTTGTAGCCAAGGCTTAGTCTATTCAAAGAATAAGGGAAGCGCAGGAGCTGAAGAACCGAGAGCTTGGAATTGCAGGTCCGAGTGGGCAAACGTCCGGGTGAGGAGAAGCAGGAGACAAAGGATGAGGCTGTCAGCCTTCCCAGGGACAGTGACGGAGAAGTGAACTGCATGCAGACAGATACACAGAGGGATGCCAGCACGGACTTATATATGTGAGTTGCACATATATAATGCATACACCTGATGCCCGCAAGGTTTTTCTTTTCCGTAGGAACAGGTTAAAAGGAAGCCATCCTTCTGAAGTAACGTATGCCCGCCTGAGGACTGCTGACATGTCTATTCCTCCAAAGTTTTGCGGAACGCAGGTGGTCGCAGCACCACAGCGTGTCCTGTGCGTGCTGGGCACTGTGCTCAGGTGCGCGCCGGCCCTGCCTGCAGCGGTCATGCTGGGGCCTGAGGCCTTGCAGGGGGCAAGACAACCTCCGCGCTGCTGTCTCTAAGCAGCCGGGCTCAGCTTCTTCTGCACACGCTCAGAAGCAAATCAGCTCCCAGAGAACTTCAGCGATAGTTACAATGTTTATTTTTATCCCAGAGTTGGTGTGATTTACTCAGTTTCTTAAGGACCTCCTATGACTTATTAAAGTGCTCCTGGTAATTTTACCCTAAATGTTTTCAAGTATGAAAACGGTGAGATGAAATTCTGTAATTTAATCTAACAATTCTGATGACACTAAATTAGAAAAATTTTCATTCCTATTAATTACTTGGACTTAAAAAAGGACCATGTTGGCAGTTAAAAATAGTGTTTAAAATATATAGATGATGATGTTATGAAAGGGGAAAAAAAAGTCTTTTTCTGCTCTGGGCATTTTTCTAAGCTGCATTTGGTAAAACCGTAATACCAGGTACGCATTTCCAAAGCATCACTGATCCTCAGGCATGTGTGAACAAAGGGTGGGACGGGGAGGGTCCCCACTGGCGTTCCCAGAGTGCCCCCAAGCACACGGTGCAGGAGCACACGGCTGAAAGACAGAAGGTGACTTCAGGACGATGTGTGGCCCCTGTAGCCTCCACCCTGACGAGAGCTCTGACCACGGATGCCACCACAGGGAAGTGGCATGTGAGCACCTCTGCGTTGCCCAGAAGGGCCAGGGTAGCCATTTTTAAGGCAGATTATTAATAAAAGGCTTTTTCAAAAAACAATGAAGTCTTCATTTAAAGAAACGTAAAAAGGGAATTTGGTCAAACGTTTGACACCAAACACTTCTGTCCCTGTCTCCAGCTGTGTGGCTCAGCCTGGCTCCCCTTTTCTGAAATATGCATAGGTCCTGAGCACACCATGTGATCCTAGCTGCCCTCAGTCTTTCCAGCTGCAGAATGGGCACGGAAGTGGGTGCGTGAGGGAGGAGGCCTGGTGGTCCCTGCTCTGCAGGCTGCGGAGGGAAGGGTGTGCTGAGCTCAGGGCCTGGGTGACCACACCTTCCTGCCTAGGAACCCCTCTGACACCTGTGTGAGGGGTCAGCTATGTCTGAGCCTTCACGGGTGGGGTCTCGGGCTGTGTGGACGGATGCTGAGGGAGAAACCCGGGTTATCTGTGACTGACAGGACACACAGCCCGTCATCGGTCTGAAGGTGACGTGGTGGTGGGCCTCCCGATGTGGGGCTGCTGTGCCTGGCGGCTGGCGGACACTGCGCTACAGCGCGTGGACTTAGGGCTCTGGGGACGGGCGTGGCCCTGCTGCCCCGGGTCTACCATCCCAAACGCGCGGAAGGCAGGGGAATATCACCTTGTTCCGTCAGAAACTCAGGCTGCTGGAAGTCTGAGAGAGCATAAAGATGGTTGACTGCTCGACAGAAAGGCACTGGCTCTTAGTCTTAGTCCCGCGGTCAGTGACCACACACACAGGGGCGTGTGAACAACGTGTGGGAGTTTAGGCAAAGCGGTCAGAAGACGGAAGAAAACAGGAAGGAAAGAGAAACAAGAGACAGAGTGGAGTTAGTCAGAGGCTCACCACCACATGCATGTTCACCTGGCCCCTCTGGGCAGACACTGGTGCCCCTGCTGCGACCTGCCAGCCCTCCACCCCCGGCTTTATGCCTCCTGCAGGTCCCTGTGTGGTTTTTCGTAAGGGTTGCTGGGGCCCTTGTGGGACGCCGAGAACCACAGCAGAATAGGGGCTTCTAAACAAAGGGTGGGACGGGGATGGTCCCGACTGGCGTTCCCACAGTGCCCCTGAGGCCCGTCCACCCTGGGGACGGACCGCAGAGCAGAGGGCCTGTGGTCAGATGCATCCGGGGCATGGCTCTCGGCAGCCCCGACTCTGGAGGCTGCATAAATACTGTCATGAAGAGCCCAGAGTCCTGGGGGAGAGGCTCTCCTAACCCCCGACTTCACCTGTTGTGTGCTTGGGTGTCTCTGACCAAGCACCACTGCATCCACGAGCGCCCCAGGGCCAGGTAGGGCTGAGACTCTCATAAACCCCAAGCCACACTGCTGTGGCCACAGCTGGGGGCCCAGCAGACACCCCCAAGCTGTACCTGCTCACTCTCGGTGTCAGATGCCAGTCCTGCTGCCTCCTCTGTGCATGGTGTCCTCGTGACCTGCTGTCTGCCACATCCCCATGTATGGGATGTGGTTATGACACGTGTCCTGTGCACAGAGCCCTGTCATAACATGTGTGCCCGCTGTGGAGCTGCACAGCTGAAGGGCTCAGGAGCCAAGGACCATGCTTTGAGAAAAGCGCCATCGGACAGCTGCTTCCTAGGCCATCGCAGAGCTGGGCAGTGGCTGCCTGGTGCCAGCGAGTTTCCCTGAAGCACTGGGGGCCATGGAGTCTCAGCCTGGGCCCCGGCTCCTGCCCCACTGGCTGGTCACAGGCAGGGCTCCCATCCCTGCATGGAGGCCCCTCGGTGGGACCGTCTTAGAGGCAGCTGAGCTATGTGTGGACATCTTCACTATGCTGAGAGGAGGTCACCTCACTGTGAGCTTTGCTCTCTCTGATTTTACAAACTGTGGCAGGAGGCATGAAGGAGGGAGTACCAGGAACTGGCGGCATCAGCGTCAACATTTTAAATCGGCACCAACGTCCCAAGAAATCTTTCAAGCCAGGATCCCATTCTGACTGCTGGAGGTGGGGGGTGGGTGGGGCTGTGCCCCCAAGGGAGGGCAACCTGTCTTCCCTCCTAGCTGGGAGCCGCGCCCCGGGTGTCTGAGCTGCAGGAGTGAGTCAGGGCTGGGGCCCCAGAACACCCTTGCTCCCTGTCTTCCTCCCACCTGCGCCGCTGTGTCTGTCCTGGGCAGCCTCACACCCTGCAGGAGTGGCCACTGCCGGGGCCTCCCCACCCCTCGTTTCCCCACAGGCCTTCTACCCTGGCCACCCCAGGGCCCCACCTCACAGAGCAATTAGAAATTTTGGGGAACGGGCCGGGCACGGTGGCTCATGCCTGTAATCTCAGCACTTTGGGAAGCTGAGGCAGGCAGATCACAAGGTCAAGAGATCAAGACCATCCTGGCCAACATAGTGAAACCCTGCCTCAACTAAAATACAAAAATTAGCTGGGTGTGGTGGCGCAAGCCTGTAGTCCCAGCTACTCAGGAGGCTGAGGCAGGAGAATTGCTTGAAGCCGGGAGGCAGAGGTTGCAGGGAGCCAAGATCGTACCACTGCACCCTGACGCCTGGCAAAAGAGCAAGACTCTATCTCAAAAAAAAAAAAAAAAAAAAAAAAAAAAACTGGGGGGAATGCAACTTAAAAACCTGCATTGTTAATAGAATCCTGTGACAGGCGCAGTGGCCCTCCGAGGGCAGGCAGGCTTCTTGGGCCAGCAGCAGAAGGCACGTGGTCACTGCCCCTGATTAAGGGTTGGGCTGTCCCCCGACTCCAGGCCTGAGCTTGAAGCCAGAGCCCAGCTGCTGCAAAGGATGGGGGGCCGGGGGCTGAGTCCTCACACCTGTTGAACCCTGCACCATCACGTCTTCCCTGGACCCAGAATTCTGCTTGTGGCTAAAACCTGGGAGTGTGGAAAGTAAGCAGCTCCACCAAGACTAGCATTTCCTGATACAAATGCTTCCGTTTCCAGCCAAATTTACCATCCTGAAAAATTACGTAATTCGACCTTTTAAAGTAATGATGAATTTTGAAAAGTCTTGCATTTACATAAAATAATTTGCCTTTTGTATAAATCTTTTTTCTCTTATTTGTGTCTTATTTCAGATGACTGTTTAGGTTGAAACATAAACATCAGTCATATCAAATTTCCCTGACATTTAACATCATGCGTCACTGGGAATCTCATTAGCGATACTTGGACTGATCCCATTTTCATGAAACCCAAACCTTTCACGCTATCTGTCAAAATGGTCATCTCTCAGTCCTAAGGCCAGGGCACTGAGGCACCCCTGCCCCCGGCTGGGGACGCTCCATACCTGGACTCTCTCTGTTGCCGTCGGCCACAGCTGCCGGCACAGGACTTTCTTGAGGACGTCGGGAAGGAGGCTGATGGTCACCAGCAGCACAATGGCCAGCCAGGCGGGCCCACTGGACAGCATCTGGATAAACACGTAGTACATCCTCTGGTAGTTGAGGAACGGCCTGAGGGGCAGGGAAGAGAAGCCGCAAGTAAGGCCTGTACTCCCCGGGGATGGCCTCTTTACTCACTGGAAGGGGTTGTCTGTCCTGGGAGTTTGCACTTTTGTCAGTGAGAGCTGCCTGGCAAGCCACGTAGCCTGCTCTGAATTTATCATGTAAAAAATGAATGTAGAGGCCAGGCATGGTGGCTCACACCTGTAATCCAAGCACTTTGGAGGCCAAGGCAGGCAGATCACCTGAGGTCGGGAGTTCAAGACCAGCCTGACCAACAGGGTGAAACCCCGTCTTAAAAAAAAAAAAAAAATGAATGTAGAACCTCCTGGCAATGCTGGCGTAAGAGGAACGAGAGGAGGAATTCTGTGACGTCACTTCAAAGGGAAAACAGAAGTCTCTGAAGTTCAGTTTCACAGAAGCAAAAAGAAAGGGACTGAAACAGGGATGTTTTTCTATCCCGACGCCTCAGCCATCAGATGGGAAGGCCGTCAATACAGAGTGGGCAACGATGCCCTCCCCGGAAAGAGGGTAATTGAAAGAAGACGTCTTTGTCGGGCTCCTTGAGCTCAGCTGGCAAGGACGTGGGACCGGTGACCCCACAGCCAGCGCGAGCCCACAGGGCCACTCCTATCCGTGTCTCCCAGTAAGGATTCCTACTCACCTTCCATGTCCCAGGCACTACGGACAGTGGCAGAGACACAGAGATGGGGCCCACCCCAGGAAGCACAGTGAACTGGGGCGTGGACCAAGGAGGGAAACAGGAGCACGCGCGGTGGGTGACGGCGGGGTGGGGGGGGGGGATGAGGAGCTGCTGGCAGGCCTGGGACGGGGCTGTGAGCACCCATGTGCTGCCGGTGGCGGGCAGGAGGATGGGTCTTGTTGCCAAGTGGGGGTGATGTGGCGAGCTCCCAGCACATCAGAAACCTGGGGTCAGTGTTTTAGGAAACGAAGCAAGAGGCCAGGCTCTACCCAGGCAGACGGGCCGTGGCCCCTTTGGCTCCAAAGCCCAGGAGTGGTCGGAGAGGTTTTGGGATGGAATCTTCTTACTCAGCCACAGCCTTCGGGGCTGCTAGAACACTGGGCTCTCTGAGGCCGGGCCGGGCTTGCTAGAGCCGGGCGGGCTTCTCTGGGGCAGGCAGGTGACTGAAATCCTTGAAGCTCAGCTCTCATCTCTGGGACTGTGTAATGCGACCCGGGGCCACCAGGGGCCGCTGGCTGAACAGGAGAATCCAGAGGGACGCTTCCTGAGCCGAGAATCCCGCCCAGGTCAGAGGTCCTTCCCCTGGCCCCAGGTCTGCAGAGGGCTGCGGCAGAGGCTGCGGCGCTGGGGCCGAGATTGGACCCGGTCTGGTGCCACCATGCGGCGTGTTTCCTGGCTTCCCGTTCCCGTGACAGTCTCTGGACTGACCCTGCCGATACTGCTCTCACCAGCTCAACACGCAGCCACCCAACTCTGCTGTGCTCTGCCCACAGCCCTCCAGTGACTCGACTGACCACGGCAGCCTCAAGCCAGGATCCCCACGGCCGGCGGCCCAGGAGGCTACCCTGACTGCTCTGCAGCCTGGCCACGGCTCCCACTGACTGAGGACCTCCTCCGGCCCAGGCCTGTGCTCCTCCTGCTGCTCCCCCAAACCAGAGGCTCCCCCGGTAGTCAGGCTGCCGTGGGCAAGGTCTGGCCCTGCCACACACACGCCCGGGCCCATCTCGTCTGTGGTGCGTGAAGATGCAGTGAAACAGGACCTGTCAAATGCCTGGCCGGCACCTCGTTGTGGGAGGCAGTTAGCAGCTGGGACTTGGTGTGATGATGGTGCCCTTCTTCCAGGTTTCGGTTTAAATGATGACTTTTTCTGAGAAGTCATCTCTGGCCTTTCAATCTGACACAGGTCCCCTGTGTAGAATCCGGGTCTGTTCCTCCACAGAACTCAACACCAGCTGTTATCAGTTAGCATCTCTCTCCCCCTGCACATGCAGGTCACAGGAGCAGGGACCCCCTGTGTCTTGCCCCCAACTGTATCGTAGGACCCCACATGACGCCCAGCACACAGCAGGTATTCAACGAACATGTGCCCCAACCAGCAGCCCTGCTGGAAAATGCGCCTTCAACCCCTGATTAAAAAATAGTGCAGGACGATTGAGGTAGTAACAATCACGTGATAGTTACCAGATTATCAGCTATTTATCAGATATTTACCAGATCACTCCTCCCCAGAGAAGCGAAAAGACGACGTAGAACAGCAGTGACCCCCAGACGACAAAATGGTTGATCCAAGTCCAGTAGTGTGTGTCTAATGCAAGCTAAAAAGAAACACAGCGAATGGCGTCATCCGAGCAGTCAGGATCGGTGACAGACAGGAGAGAGAGCTGGGGGTGGACGAGAAACAAAAGCAAACACGAGGCCCGGCAACGGCGACTCAATGCCCACACAAAACCGCTCAGGAAGGCAAAACCACACCTCACACAGCCTGTGGGGAGGGAGGCGGTGGTGACGCCACAGCCCGGATCCTGGGGAAAGGGCCATAGATTATTTCCCAGATGAGGGCCTGGGGGCCATGGATTAAGGTGTTTACATCACCACCAAAGAAAGTCACTTCAGATTAAGGTGCTGTTTATGTCACTACCTAAGAAAGTTACTTTTAAAAATGTATTTATTTGAGACAGTCTCTCTCTGTCGCTCAGGCTGGAAGGCAATGGTGCGATCTCAGCTCATGCAATCTCTGCCTCCCAGGTTCAAGTGCTTCTCCTGCCTCAGCCTTTCAAGTAGCTGGATTACAGGCATGCACCACCGCGCCTGGCTAATTTTTGTATTTTTGGTAGAGACAGGGCCATGTCGCCATGTTGGCCAGGCTGGTCCAGAACTCCTGACCTCAGGTGATCCACCTGCCTCGGCTTCCCAAACTGCCGGGATTATAGGCATAAGCCACTGTGTCCGGCAGAAAGTTAGTTTAGATTCAGGTGTTGTTCATATCACTATCTAAAAAAATCACTTTAGGAATGTTTTGGTATCACGTTTTAAGAATTAGTCTGATAGGTTTTGAGATTTCACAATGATATATTCTGTATAGAATTTCACTGGACTTTAAAAAGAGTGAAATTTTCCAAAATACATTAATTTGTTCCAATTAAAATGTATTTTGACAGTGCTTGGGGGAGGGCTACTTGTCACTGAAAAGAATTCTAGCCTGAATTCTTTCACCCAGAGGTGGCACTCTCCTGAGGTTTCCTTCGATGTAGCTCTGGGGTTCACACACGGGGTGGCCAGGTGTGCTGAATGGCTGTGCATTACTTGTCTAAACAGCAGGATGAGGACGCCCAGGGGTGCCGCAGAAGTTGGCCTGGGCTGGGTGCAGGGTGGCTTCCAGCCTCAGTACGGAGTTCTAATTCAGAGAGCTCAGAGGGGGTGAGGCCTGCACAGCAGTGACTCGCTGTGGCTCGGGGGGGACGTGAGCATCAGAGCACTCACCTTTGGTGTGACTGACAGCAGGGATTTGCTGTGGCTGGGGGTGTGGGACATGAGCGTGGGAGCACTCACGTTTAGTGTGACTGAGCGTGGGAGCACTCACGTTTAGTGTGACTGAGCGTGGGAGCACTCACGTTTAGTGTGACTGAGCGTGGGAGCACTCACGTTTAGTGTGAGTGTGGGAGCACTCACGTTTAGTGTGACTGAGCGTGGGAGCACTCACGTTTAGTGTGAGCGTGGGAGCACTCACGTTTAGTGTGACTGAGCGTGGGAGCACTCATGTTTAGTGTGAGCGTGAGAGCACTCACCTTTAGTGGGACTGAGCGTGGGAGCACTCACGTTTAGTGTGACTGAGCGTGGGAGCACTCACGTTTAGTGTGACTGAG
>CAUYLG010048834.1:0-19176 GCA_963573385.1 Cacajao melanocephalus
GTCTTTACCATTTGGTATGTTTTTGGAGTGGCTGATACTGGTTATTCCTTTCCTTGTTTAGTGCTTCTTTCAGGAGCTCTTGTAAGGCAGGCCTGGTTGTGACAAAATCTCTCAGCAATTGATTGTCCATAAAGGATTTTCTTTCTCCTTTGCTTATGAAGCTTAGTTTGGCTGGATATGCAATTCTAGGTTGAAAGTTCTTTTCTTTAAGGATGTTGAATATTGGCCCCCACTCTCTGCTGGCTTGTAGGGTTTCTGCTGAGAGATCCACTGTGAGTCTGATGGGCTTCCCTTTGTGGGTAACCCGACCTTTCTCTCTTGCTGCCCTTAGCACTTTTTCCTTAATTTCAACCCTGGTGAATCTGACGATTATGTGCCTTGGGGTTGCTCTTCTTGAGGAATATCTTTGTGGTGTTCTCTGTATTTCCTGGACTTGAATGTTGGCCTGCCTTGCTAGGTTGGGAAAGTTCTCCTGGATAATATCCTGAAGAGTGTTTTCCAGCTTGGATCCATTCTCTTCATCACATTCAGGTACACCTATCAAACGTAGATTCGGTCTTTTCACGTAATCCCATATTTCTTGGAGGCTTTGTTCATTTCTTTTCACCTTTTTTCTCTATTCTTGCCTTCTCATTTTATTCCATTGAGTTGATCTTCAGTCTCTGATATCCTTTCTTCTGCTTGGTCGATTCAGCTATTGAAACTTGTGTATGCTTCGCGAAGTTGTCGTGCTGTGTTTTTCAGCTCCATCAAGTCATTTATATTCTTCTCTAAGCTGTTTATTCTAGTTAGCATCTCATATAACCTTTTTTATAGGTTTTTAGTTTCTTTGCATTGGGTTAGCATATGTTCTTTTAGCTCAGAGAAGTTTGTTATTACCCACCTTCTGAAGCCTGTTTCTGTCAATTCTTCAGATTCATTCTCCATCCATCTTTGATCCCTAGCTAGTGAGGAGTTGCAATCCCTTGGAGGAGAAGGGGCATTCTCATTTTTGGTGTTTTCATCCTTTTTACACTGGTTTCTTCCCATCTTAGTGGCTTTATCTACCTGTGGTCTTTGTAGTTGGTGACTTTCAGATGGGGTCTCTGAGTGGACCTCCTTTTTGTTGATGTTGAAGCTATTTCTTTCTGCTTCTTAGATTTCCTTCTAACATTAAGGCCCCTCTGCTGCAGGACCACTGGAGGTCTACCCCCGATCCTGCTCACCTGGGGATCGCCCGCAGGGACTGCAGAACAGCAAGGGTTGCCACTGGTTTCTTCCTCTGCTATCCGCATCCCAGAAGGATACCCGCCAGTTGTCGGCCTGAGCTCTCCTTTATGAGGTGTCTCTTTGGGTAAACGGGGGTCACAGAGTTGCTTGCGGAGACAGTCTGTCCCTTTTAGGAGCTCAAGTGCTGTGCTGGGAGCTCTGTTGTTCTGTGCAGAGCTGCTCGGCAGGTACCTTTAAGTCCACTGCAGCTTAACTGATAACTGCCTCTTTTCCCAGGTGCTCTGTCCTAGGAAGGTCGGCTTTATTTATAAGTTCCTGTTGTGCTGCTGCCTTTTTTTATAGATGCCCTGCCCTGCACAGAGTAGTCTAGTCACAGCCTGCCAGCAGAGGTGTTGCTGAGCTGCCACAGGCTCTGCCTAGCTGCTGTGTCAACTGCCTCGGTAGTGGCGGACTGCCTTGGTAGTCGGGGATGCCCTTTCCCCCACCGAGCTGGACCATCCTGGGTCCAGCTGCACTTGCTGCGAAGAGCGTTTCAGATTGCTTGTTTTGTGGAGGTGGTACCCACGGAGCCAGATGGCCTGGCTTCCTGTCTCAGCCCCCTCCCTTTCAGTTGAATGGGCAGCTCTGTCTCCCAGGCATTCCAGGCCCCAATTGAAATGGCCACACAGACTTGTGTGAGTTTCTGTGCGCCGACGGCACCAGATGAAACTGCCGCGCTGAAAGCTCGTGGCGCTTTTCACCCTGGGAATATCCTGGTCTGTGGGCAGTCAAAACTTATTTGGAAATGCAGTGAGCACTCACCCTCTGCACTGTTCTTGCTGGGAACTGCACTCCAGAGCTGTTCCTATTCGGCCATCTTGGATCATGATCTGTCAAGACAATTTTTAAAAGCGATAGTGTAGCTACTAAAGAATCATATTAAAATCTGTTCACAGTTTAACCCTACTTGTAATCTAAAAGAAATGCAAATTTAAATCATGAGATACTTTTTTTCTATTAAATTAACAGATTTTAAAAATGGTATGACCTAATCTTTGATGAGAGCATGATAAGAATAGTACTTTTAAAACTCACTGATAACATTATGATTTAATACAGAGTTTTTGAAAATCAATTTGTCTTGTGTATTAAATGCTAAAAATGGATTCATGCGTTTGACTCCATGATTTCATTACAGGACATTCTCCTAAGAAAATAATATAGAAAGTTATAAGTACAAAGACATTTAGCTCAAATTATTTTCCAAATTAAAAAGAAAGGAACAGAATAATTTTCTCCTGATATAGATATAAATTTAAAATTACAAAGACTTCCCAGTAACATGAAGAAAATTAATACTATATAAAAATATTCGGGGAATGGAGAACACCAGAAGAAAACATAATAGTGGTATGCTAGGATGCTGAGAATTATGGGTGAGATTTATTTCATTTTTTCTATTCTCTATATTTTCCTTAATGCATTTATTATTATGGTAATATGTTAACATAAAATTTACTCTTTTAACCACTTTTAAGTGTACACTTTAGTGTCGTTAAATATTTCACATTGTTGTGCAACCATCACCACCTTCCAGCTCCAGAACCTTTTCATCTTCCCAAGTGGACATTCTGTACCCCTTAAATACTGACTTTCCATTCCCTCTCCCCCAGGCTATGTAAGCACTATTCTACTTTCTGACTCTATGAATTTGACTTCTCTGCATACCTCATATAAATTACATTATACAAATGTGCTTTTGTGACTGGCTTATTTCGCTTTGCACAATGTCTTCGAGGTTCATCCATGTTATAGCCTGTGTCTGAATTTCCTGCCTTTTCAGGCTAAATAATATTCTATTTTATATGTATATCACATTTTGTATCCATTCATTCTTCTAAGGACACTTGGGTTGCTTTCACTTTTTGGCTATCATAAATAATGCTGCTATGAGCATGGGTGTACCAATATCTGTTTGAGTCCCTAGTTTCCATTTTTTTCAGTATATACCCATAGTGGGATTGCTGGATCATATGGTAATTCTGTGTTTAATCAACAACCACCAAGTCATTTTCCACAGTGACTGTGTAAACAGCGCATGAGGGTTCCAATTTCTCCACATCTTTGCCAATACCTGTGTTCTGTTTCTTTAAATAGTAGCCATCCTAAGGGATGTGAAGCAGCATCTCACTGTGGTTTTGGTTTGCATTGCCCTAATGATTCGTAATGTTGAATATCTTTTCATGTATTTATGGGCTATTTGCATATCTTGTTTGGAGAAAGGTTCATTCAATTTCCTTGCCCATTTTTAATGGGAATGTTTGTTTTGTTGGTGAGTTGTATGAAGCATTTGTTTTGCATATATGTTTATACATATAATTTTTATTTTTAATTGTAATTAAAAAACACAAGTAGCATCCTTTCTTTGAGTGTACAGTTCAGTAGTGTTAAGTACATTCACATTGTGGCACAACAGATTTCCAGAAATCTTCATCTTCTAAAACTTAAACTCTGTACCCATTAAATAACAACTCCCCATTGATTTCTCCTTGCCCAGCCCCTGGCAATTACCATTCCACTTTCTGAGTCTATTAATTTGACTACTTTGGTTACCTCGTATAAGTAGAATCACACATGATTTGTCTTTTTGAGACTGATTTATTTCACTTTCATAATGTCCTCAAGGTTTATCCACATTGTACTGTATGACAGGATTTCTTACCTATGTAAGGCTGAATAATATTCCATGCTATGTGTTGCTTTTATATTTTTTATTTACAATTTGTAAAATACTACTCATCAATATGAATCTTATACTGTCCTCTTCCCTGTTTCAGTCACCTAAAACCTCTTTTCTGTCTTAGGTCTTTTGACAATAAATGTTTCAGTATCATACTCTCGTTTACCTGAGTAATAATAAGTTCTTTATGTTTCACTTTCAACCAAAGCAGGAACACCAGGGCAATTAGTCCAGTAAAAAAGAAAAGCAAACAGTGCCCATGCTGAGACTGAAGCAAACCCATGATATATGTATGGAAAAGCTCAATTTTTTCTCTCCTCGGAAAGTGAGATCTTTTTGTTTGAAAAACTATTGAAATCTGAAGCTTCTCTTAAGAAGTTAAAAATTCTTTTGAAAATATTTTAAAGCCCTGAATTAAAAGATCTTAATACAGTCACATGTAGTACAATTACATTTAGGTCAAGGATGAACCACCTATAGGATGGTGGTCCCATAAAATTATAATGATATGTTTTTGAGGTCAGGAGATCGAGACCATCCGGGCCAACATGGTGAAACCCCGTCTCTACTAAAATACAAAAAAATTACCCTGGCATGATGGCCTGCGCGTGTAATCCCAGCTACTCAGGAGGCTGAGACAGGGGAATCACTCAGATACGGGAGGTAGGGGTTGCAGTGAGCTGAGATCTCGCCACCACTCTCCAGCCTGGAGACAGAGCGAGACTCTTTGAAATAAATAAATAAAGTATTTTTACTGTGTCTTTTCTATGTTTAGATAGGTTTAGATACACAAATATTGCCCACTGTGTTACAATTGCCTGCAGTATTCAGGACAGGCACATGCTATGCAGATTTGTAGCCTTGGAGTGATAAGCTCTAGCGTATAGCCCGAGTGTGTGGTGGGCTATGCCATCTAACGCTATCTAAGTCCGCTCTGATGTTCACACAAGGACAGCAACAGCATGTGTCTCAGAACATATCCTCGTTATTCAGCTGTGCGTGACTCTATAGTATTATCTTCTCCTGTGTTTTCCTTGTGAGCTCTCTGCTGGTCAACATGAATCCCGAGCCCTGGCTCTTCCCCGGAGCTTTCTACCCTAGGTGTAGTTTGTCAGGTTTCAGAAAAATAAAGTTATCTAAAATTGAGGGAAAAAAATGGCAGGCAATTTGGATAAGACTTCCAGTTGGCCTGCCAACAACACTGGCAGAAGAAATGTAGTTGAGGTAGAAGCCTTCCAGCATGTTCCCTAGGGGATGCTCACTCAGCAGCCGCAGGTGAACTAGGGAAGCCCCTGGCTCCTAAAGCCTGAGCCAGAACCGTATACTCCACCACTCCCCTCCTAAAATGAAATTGAGTCCCAAGCCAGGAGTAACAGGAGCACAAAGGTGACGAAGTTCATACAAACTGAGATGAATTGCAGCTTCCAGGATGGAAATGACTAGTAGCTTGTTATTTGTCATTGGCTCCAGATAAATCTTAGAGCCTGATTAAAAGCAAATGTATGGACTTTTTTTTTTCTTTTTTTTGCTCTGGCTATTCTGACTATTCTCTTTTATTGCAAATGGTTTTTTCTAATCAGATAGCAGCAGCCTGAAGGTAGAACCATCTTATATTTCTCTGTGTTCCTTATAGAATCTAGGAAATTATTTTGTACATAGTAAGTATTCAGTAAATGTTGGATTACTCAACTTGAATAAAAACAGCCAGATGATAATAACTTAATAGTCCCAGAATTAACAATGATGTGTTGATCTTTTTAAATTAACTGTTAGACACAACACTCTGCAGCAAAAAGGCTTTGCTTACTTGAGCTCATACGTCTCTCTTGTTATCCTTTTGTAATCCAAAGCCTAATTAATGTAGAATAGAGCCTCTTTTTAGAATAAAAGTCCTTTTAGGTCTCTAAACATAGATAGGGGAGCAGAAAGTCTTTCGACTTCAGGTTGCAGAGTGGCACCTCCCTGCCCATCTGCCTCTCAGTGTTGCTGGCCAGGGCAGGGGGAGCCAATGTGATTTGCCCAAACCTTTCTCCCTGAGGTGTCATGTTGCTGTGATGGTGTCACAGGAGTCTGAGGAAAGCTGACAGCTCAACATAGCAAAGTTCCTAGATGAACAGTGGTCCTCAATAACTGCTTCTTAAAAAATAGATTAGTTAGGGCTATCTGATGCCAGGGACTGAATCTGGTCACTCAATAATCAGGTTCCCACAGATCTACTTATCTATATCCCAACCTCTGTAAAATTCTAAAACTATGAGAAAGAAAAAGAGACAGAGTATGTGACTCAACTGCCTCAAACACACCAGGTAAACGTGTGAGTATAAATAACTGAAGAGAGAAAAGATGGAATGAATCAACCAGAGAACTAGAGAGGTTATTTATAAACCAATATAGGTAGGTATAATTTTTTTAAACTATGTTTGAATAGAGACAGGGTTTTGCCATGTTGCCCAGGCTGGTCTTGAACTCCTGGCTTCAAGTGATACTCCCACCTCGGCCTCTTGAAATGCTGGGATGATAGGCATGAGCCTCCATGCCCGGCCTAATAATATAATTTTTTTATACAGACCTTGAGGTGTTGTATTTTTCGCAAGTATTATAGAATTCAGAAACTCATAAAAAATTTACAAACAAGGTAAACTGTAGTATTTTAAATGAAAACACTTTAGATATATCCTTGAAAACTGAAAACTTACACCTTACAGGATTGTTGTTATCTTGTTAGTTGGATGCTGTTAAATGACCAAAGCTATTCATGGTCTGATAAGAACCCAAGTAAAGAGTGTTTCCTTAGTTAATTCACAGGCCCCTCCCTTGCTTGACTGGACTAGGACTTTGCAGTTGCATAAAATCCTGGTTTTGCATTCTCCTTGTCCCTCAATATCCACTAAGGCTGCCATGAAAATTGTTATGCTTATTAATAGAGACTCTCATGGATTGCTTAATGAAAGATACTTAAAATAAGAATTTGCCAGGTTTAATTTTTATTGCCATTTAGAGAACAAGATTTTCTAAACCTATAACCTTGTGATTCTTCAAAACCATCAGCCATGAATTCTTTTTGGATACGCTGATATTTCTGTATGTTATCCTTCGTACAGCTTAGATTACCGAAGGATAGATGGACAAAAGAGTCTTAAAGGTTAAGTCTAGGAACAATATAAAATGCAGTCTGCAAACATGTGGGGGTGCATCATACCAATACTTTTTTTTGTTTGTTTTTTGAGACAGAGTCTCGCTGGGTCACCAGGCACCAGGCTAGAGTGCAGTGGCACGATCTCGGCTCACTGCAACCTCTGCCTCCCGGGTTCAAGCAGTTCTCCTGCCTCAGCCTCCCAAGTAGCTGGGACCATAGGTGCGTGCCATCATGCCCAGCTAATTTTTGTATTTTTTAGTAGAGACGGGGTTTCACCATGTTGGCTAAGATGGTCTCCATCTCCTGACATCATGATCAGCCCGCCTCGGCCTCCCAAAGTTCTGGGATTGCAGGCATGAGCCACCGCACTCAGCCCATACCAATACTTTTTAAGAAAAAATATAAGAATAGAATAGGCAAAATACAATGTACGTATTTACAAAACATGTTTCAGGTATACAGACACACATATGTGATATTATGTCATATATGTTAGCACACATTTCATATATGTCTTATATATGTATTTACCTTTGTATATACTGGTGAGGATGTAAAATTTGTTACTATGGGTAGCAGTCAGAAAAAAATATTAAGCCACTGATTTAGAGGACTTAATTCTAAACTAATGGAAAGCACTTAAAATGAAAAGAACTCCTACCTCTGACTAGAAATAATAGGAACTACCATCACCAACTGGTTAACAGTTTACTGCACCGTTCTTGCTAGAGGCCAGAGGCTGGTTCATATTCTGAGTCAATGCTACAGATTGAAAGCTGGTTGGAGAAAAATGACCTGGAGGTTATGGTGTAGCTACTGAAAGAAGGCAGGTGGAGGTAGCTGTTCTTTGGTTGCATTAACCTGGGGTAGATGTGGGGTGTTGGAGGGGACAGATGTGGAACTGGAAGGTGGTTCCAGCTGTCTCAATGCTTGATTAGGCCTTAAATCTGTATTCCAGCATTTCCCACTTTAGGAAATAAATGCATACCTAGCCAGAGACAGGGATGAAAGCAGACCTCGTAGGCCCAGGGTGCGGGGCTCCTATGGGGACCACTGAACTAGGGCAGGGGCTTATATTTTATTCTTGAAAGCCAGTTGATGTTAAAGTGGATTTCAGTTCAGTTTGGGGGAAAAAAAACCTTTGCTTGCATGTTTTTAATGTTAATGCTAATGTCAAGATACCTCCAATATGATTGAATAATAAAATATACTTGGTTCTAGATTTAGTACCTGTTTGAGAATTAATTGATTAAAAACTGAGATTGAAAGTGCATTAGTATTTTGCAGCCTGATATAGGGCAAGATGTTTATCTTCATTTCTCTTCATTTTTTAGATTTTCCTAGAAAATGTACTTCTTGATGAGGCCAAAATTTTTCTTTCATGTCCCAGGCTTTTCTGTTATATATTTGCTATAATTTGTAGCACTTACATTTGTTGTGAAATCATTTTTGACAGTATATTTGAGTAAAAGTACAAGGTGAGTTCATTACCAAAGCACCTTTTCTTTGAAGGGCTTTTTATTATTATTGCTACAAAGCTGATCCTAATGGCTTCAATAGGAATAGTGGGATGAAGTTGTTTTCTTTTCTTTTCCTTTGTTTCTAGTTGCCATATTTTCCTGTAACTCCAGGGTTTGAAAAAATGCAAAGAATTCATCTCATTCATTCGCTATGAGATTTAAAACCAAAACTCTTGAGTATTTAGCCAAAATAGAATTCAATAAAATTATATTTTTATATGAAAGAAGAGAAGGATGACAAGGGTAAATTGCAGGAGTACAATGGTAGTCAACTCATCTTAAATTCTGCATTTTCATTTTTGTGATATGTTTGCTTTATGTTGCTCTGAAAAAACTGTTGCTTTCCCTACAAAGACAAACATTAATCAAACTTACCACTCATATTAAGCACTAATTAAATGCCCACATCCTAACACAACAAATCTACTGACTTCTTTACATGTGCATTCCATCTTAACACACACAGACAAGACTGACAGGCTTAAGAAGGCTGTTTATCAGAAGTATTTAATCCTAGAGTCTTTTCCTTTGCATATTCTATTCAAGAAAGGCCCTTTATATGAAACACATTAAAAAATTAAATAAAGATCATCACTTGATAGAGCCTCCTTAACTGCAAACTGACAGACATAGAAGTTGGCAGAAGGAAGCTGGCACTCTTATTAAGGGCCTAATTTTGATTTTGCATAACTTGTGCATAGTCACTACTAAAATAAAATACTGAAGAGCTGCATCTGTGCAAATTTCTTTGGTAGAATTTGTTTAAGAATAGACTGAAATTGTGAAACTGCTATAACTTGGGCCACAGTTTTTCTGCAAGGACAAGGAAGAAAAAAAAAGTTGGGTAAGGACAAGGAAGAAGAAATAAACCTCCCTTGCATGGTATTACTTATTAGCTGTTCCAATAAAATTTGATTGGATATGATGATTCAAGGTTTTCAGGAAAGGCATTTTCTTTGAATTTCAGTTACCTCTACTTGTTCTAAATAATATTTGCACAAATAATTGAATATTGGTTTGAAATCATCCTCCAAATATTACTCTGTTCTTTCTAATACTTCATCAAACTATGTCTTTTGAAAACCAGGAATACAAACATAAAGACGTTAACTATTTAAAACTTCTATGATGGTATATTTGAGTAAAGAGATTGCACCTAATATATTTTTCTGTAACTTTCTGTGTTTTCAAGTTTTTTAAGGTGTATAGCTAGCCATTTTATTCAGCAAGTCTTAGTTGAGTGCCTGCCGTGAGCCAAGGACACGCTGATTAATAGGGATACAAAGAGAACGAGATAGACAAGTGCTAGAAATTTTACTGCATAAAATAAAAACTGGAGATCAATAGCTGCTTAAAAATGATGTGAAATTGGGACAAGATTTAGCCTTGCCTTTTAAGATGAAAGAGTATCTTAGTATATTTAAAAATTGAAGCAAAGATACTAAGGGTCAGTGAAGGATTTAAGATACAGGAGAAAGAATTGGGGCAGGGTGAGGTCCCAGGAAATTTATGCTCAGATTAGAGCAGTTATGTCTCCTTCATCTAAATATGATCAAAGATGAAAAGATGTGATAGAGTTAGGTACATATTTTGGATTAGTGTCAGGAAGTTTTTCCAATAACTTGTTTTATCTGTGAAGAGTAAGCACTAAGATGATTTGTCGGTAGTGATAAGCAAAGGGACAAATGAAATGTTGAAAACAGCTGCAGGAAGAATGTGAAGGAGCGCTGAGAAGGGAAGTGTGGCTTGCCTCTTGGCGTCAGGTGTCCAATGCAGTTGAGAGGCACACATTTATCCTATGTGTGTATATGGGGATCAATCTGCGTAGTTGGGTGATTTTCTCAGAAGCCCTCAACAGTTTTACTTAAGTTGTGGAAATCCATAAAGTCAAATTTTAAAAATACCACCACGTAGTCTGAAGCCAAAGGTAGAGTCAAATGCTCTTTAAGCCAAAATAACCAAGTAAGGGCTTCAGAAATGAAACAGAGTGATCAGTACTACCATTACATCTATGTTTTTGCACTTTCTCTTTACAGACTATCATGTTTCAATGGAGCTTAAATGACAGCTCTGCAGAGAACAGCCTGCTCTCCTCCTTACCAGTGATTCTCAAACTTCAGCCGGCATCAGAGTCATCTGCAGGGCTTGTTGAAGCACAGGTTCCTGGGCCTCAACCCCAGAGTTTGGGATTAAGTAGGTCTGGGGTGAAGCCCTAGAATGTGCATTTTTAATGAGTTCCCAGGTTCTGCGGAGGCTGTTGGTCTGGGCACCACATCTTGAGAATCACTGTTCTAAATAAAACTCTGCAATGCTAGGACAAATATCTGCAAAGGTTAGAGTCACTGTGGGCTCATCAGTTCATAATCTATTTCTCATTCCTTGCTGATTCTCTTAGTGCCTACCACAGTGCCTGGCACATAATTGGAGCCCAATGACTGTTTTGAGGAAGGAAAATAAGTTAGTATTTATTGAATGCCTTCTACCATGTGGCAGGCATTTTCCCTCCACCAGTGTAGACAGGCACTGCCATATGTACACAAACATATTAAAATAATATTAAGTCACTTAGCAGTTCCAGCTGGTGGACTAGTCCTTCCTTTTTGAACTGTTCTCTTCTCCAGGCTCTGGACCACCTTGCCTCCTGGTTTCCCTTCTGCTTCACTGGTCATTTCTCTTAGAAACCCTGGCTTTCTTCCCCTCCTCCTCCCCCTCCCCCCTCCTCCCCCCCTCCCCCTCCCCCTCCCTTTCCTCCTCCCCCTCCTCCTCTGCTGGACCTCAGGAAACTGAATGCCCCAAGGAGCTCTTTTTCTGATGACCTTCTCCTCTATCCCTAGATGACCTCATTTAGTCCCAGGGCTTCAGATAACATCAACACACTGACATCATCCAAATTTGTTATTTCCAGCTCAGACTTCCCCTCTCACCTCATACTCATTAATCCAGCGACCAACTCGGCCTCTCCACTTGAATATCTAATAAACATCTCCAATGTAACAGGTCCAAAGCAAAATCCTCACTTACCTCAAGCCTACTTCTCTCCCATCTTTCCTGCCTCAGTAGATACCATTCTCATTTGTCAGTTGCTCAGGCCAAAAATGTAGACATTGTCTTGAATTTCTTTTTGTGCTGACTTTCCAAAACCCCTTTGATCACTTTTGGCTCCAAAACAGTTTCTGACAACTTCTTTGTCCTATCTCATCTGCTGCAACCAGAGCTGAAACCACTTTTCTCATCCTCTAATCCATGGCAATAGCTTCATAATTCGTCTCTCAATTCCCACTCTTACCTCCAGTGGTTCATTCTCCACTGATCAGCTGGAATGACTTTGTGTTAGGGTGAATTAGATCATATCAGTTCCCTGGTTAAAAACTGCGGAAGGCTTCCCCTCAACAAATAGAACCAAATCCAAACTTCTTAAGGCCAATAGAGCACTACTTCTCCATCTTCATCTCCTACTATTTCCCCACCCACTAAGCCCTGTGAAATTCCAGCCTCCCAGCTCCCTTTCTCCTTCTTGAACATAACAAGCTTCTCTGGCCTCTGAGCTTTAACCCTTTCTAGCTGCTGTTCCGTGTAGTGCTCTGCTCCAACCACATTAGCGAATGTGGTTTCCACCACTCTATCGTTCTGTGTTCCATCCTTATTTTCTTCAGGGCACTTATTTTTTAAAATTGTTATTTAAAATTATTAAATATTTGTCTGTATCTGGCAACTAGATTGTTAACTCCAAGCAGGCTGAGATTTTGTCTCTTCAAAGCTGTTCTCTATTTTATTTATTTTATTTTTTTGAGATGGAGTCTCAGTCAACCAGTCTGGAGTGCAGTGGTGGGATCTCAGATCACTGCAACCTCCACCTCCCAGATTCAAGCCATTCACTTGCCTAAGCCTCCCAAGTAGCTAGGATTACAGGCGCCCACCACCACACCCAGCTAATTTTTGTATTTTTAGTATAGATGGCGTTTCACCATGTGAACCAGGCTGGTCTCGAACTCCTGACCTCAGGTGATTGGCCCACCTCGGCCTCCCAAAGTGCTGAGATTACAGACATGAGTCACTGTACCTGGCCTGTACTCTGTAATTTAGAACAGTACTTGCAGGGTGGTAGACACACACACAAGCATGTTGTTGAGTGGAGGAACTTTAAATATATTGCTCTTTATACAACACCATATTGATGCCTCTTTAGGTATTATGTTATAATTCGATCGCAATCTACTCCACTATCTAGATAATGGATTGTTCCAATCAGTGATAAATTCACATATTCAAGTCTGTTCTTAAATCCCAAAACCCAAAATTTCAAAAACATAGGCTTGAGCTGCTAACGAGAAATCTCGTGCCTTTGTCTTTACGTTGTTCTTAAGATTCATTTTGGATCCACCACCATAGAATATGGTTTTAACACAGCGTAAACCTTGTCTATCTAGTTATTTTTGCAAAACATTAGAAACACAATCAAGTTTTTCATTCAGTCCTCCAGAATATCCTTGGACTTCAACCTAATAATTAGTCCAAGTTCTCATATCGACATTTTGACAGTGATTCTAGGCTTTGTAGTGTTGTTCAGTGTTTTGTGTTACAAATTTAGGCCACAGAAAAGAAATGAAGTGAATCCATGCCTCTATTTGTTGACAAAGAGATCTTTTCACCTTTGAAATTCTATTTCTATAGCGTTAAAAACAAAAGGAATCTCCTTCTGGCCAGGTGGTTAGGATTTGAAATGTCTTTTTATTTTGCTTTAAATTTGGAGTTCACATAAATTTGGTTACATTTCCTACTGTGGCTAAGTTAAGTCTCTTAGCAGAATCTTTCATAAGCATGCAGGAGGAAGAGCAAGATTTGTTCATCCCAGTCAAAACTAAAGTGAGACTCCTTTGTTCCCAGGGCAAACTCTCTTGGTCCACAGGTTTGCACTTTCTCCTTCTCATATTTTTGTGCCACCTCTTAAAAACCCTTGACTGATAATGTGCTTCCCTTGGTTAAAGCATACCTGGTGTTCTAGTAACTCCTGAAACACTAAGTGGCTACCTTGCACATTGCTACGTTAGGCCTTCGTGTATAGAAGTTTTTCAAGGTTCTTCTTGCTGATACCCCCTTTTCCTGCAAGGTTTTTCCTCATCAGTCCACTCTTCAGTAGTGGGCTTCCCGATGCCCCAGCACTGAGGCCTCCTCTCACGTTTCGTGCTCCTGAGGATTTCACCCACTGCAGCAACAACTCCCAGCGATGACTCCCATCTCTTCTCTCCAGCCTTATGCCCTTTTCCCAGCATTGCCCACTCTGTCATCTATTTATTGAACATGTGGACAATCCAGGAACATCTCAAACACTGCAAATACAAAACCAAACTCGCTCTCTTCCTACCACGACAGCCATGCTCACTCAGACTCTTTTCTCCTTCTACAGCTTCCCAGTTCACATCATTAACAGGACAATTATTGGCTCATTTTCCCAAACTGGAAGCATTGAATTATTTCCTGAGCCTTTTTCTGCCTTTCCGCTAATGATAAACAGATCCCTGAATCACATAAATTCTGCCAAAGAAATGTACCTCTGATGTTCTTCCTGTCTGCACTGACACTTTTTTAAAGGGTGTAAATTATCTTACTCTTTTGTGTCTTATGCTGAGATTTGATAATAAATAGGGAGTATGTATACATATCCAGCTCATCATCTTAACCCACTCCTCCTAATTTTATCTTAGGAATGACGCCTGCCGCGGTATAGAGCAATAGAAATATCACACAAACCACATAGACAATTTTAAATTTTCCAGTAGCAACATTATAGAGCTAAAAAGAAACACTGAAATTAATTTTTATGCTGTGTTTAAGCCAATGCATCCAAAATATTAAAATTTCAAACTTTAATATTAGCATTATTATTAAGGTCTTTATATTCCTTTTTCTTTGTACAAAGTCTTCAAAATCAAGGGCTCAGTGGTCATATGTGGCCAGTGGCTATCACAGTAGATAGCCTAGGTGTTGGGGGTGACCTGGAAGGGGCTTACACTAGAGATCCCATAGAAGACACATCCACAGCCCTGGTGAGAGACAAGGGCATATATTAAGATACTTGCAATGGAAGCAAAGAATCAATCCATAATAACACTGAAAGTATGAAGCAGAGAATCATAAGGCAAATGTAATCCAATTGAATATAAAATTGCATTAAAAAAACATAGCCCAAAGTACATAGAAGAAAATAGACCTTCAAGGGTAAAAGAAAAAACAAACAAACCACAGCCCATAAGAGAAGCTTAGAGACAAACTGTACAAGAAAGGGACCTGGGGCAAGTGTCAGTAATTAGGAGGTGGTCTTGGAAGAGCAGGGTAGCCTGGGCACCTCATCCTCATGCACATTTGAGCCCAGGCAGCTGCACACTTTCCTTCAGGCTCACAAGGCCCAGGAACTATGCTCTCAACAAAGGAAAAACTTCTCTGCTGGTTTATCTTTACGAGACGCCGAGTAGAACCCTGCAGATGGGGGAGCAGGCAATGAAACGGAGCCTTTGATGCTGGAACTGGCCCAGCTTCAGATGAAGCCCCGAGTGGGTATTCTGAAATGAGGACTGTGACAAGAAAGACCAAGAAGGCTATGCTCCGGTTAAGAAAAAATCCCCTCTGGCACCCCCTGCCCCCACCCCCCGCAAAGCAAAGCAGCCTCCCCCATCCTAATCTTCCTACAATTATAGAAGGCAGACAGAAGAGATCAACATGCACGTGAATAGAAAAGCCAACAGCATTTCTCATTTGGATTGAGGAAATTTTCCGTCTTCAATCAGTCCTTCAACTTGAGTATGAATAGATACCTGAGAATCACCAAACTTTGAAAGAACACCAACACCTACGAGAGGCATCAAATCAACAAACTGATGAACTAACTCACCCCAAGGAGAACTTGTCAACAGAAAAAAAGCAAAGACAACTTTCAGATAAGCATAACAACCAAATAAATATAATCACTTTATTCTCAAATATTCAATAAAATAAGACCAAGTCACTCTTTTTAAAATTCCTGGGAGATACACGCTGTCAGTCCAAAGCAAAATGAATACAACTAAAGAATAAATGTCCTGGAAGGATTCCCAAAAATATCATGGAAACAAGCATAGAGATGGAAAGAATGGGAAGAGCGATGTAGGAATGATGGGCACAGCCAAACCTCAAATGTCTATCAGATAGGAATTTCGGAAGAAAAGAACAAAAAATGGAAGAGAGAAAATCCTGATCAAATTAAAAGAAAATTTCCCTGAACTGAAATACACAGCTTGGTATATATTCAGAATATTTACATATAAATAAACATATGAATATATAAAGGTTCCAGGCTGTAGGGAGAAGTGAACACAGATTACTTACAAGGGAATGAGGAGTAGGTAGGATGAGACGTTTCCTCATCAATCGATTCTACATGCCAGCAGTCATTGGATCACTTCTCCCAAGTGCTCGGGAAAAATGAATGCTAGTTGGTTACCAGTTCAAACTCAAATTTAACATGAAGAAACTATGAGTGTTTTGGGCAGTTTACCAGATGACGTCCTTTCTGAAAGAATAACTAGGGAATTTATTTCTGCAAATGAATCCAAAAAAGAAGCAATGTAGATATTATAAGTGGTCACAAACAAAAATTCCTACCGCTAAGACCTAACTGCCTGGTTGTGCATCATATGTTTTTTTAAATCTCAAACAAAAATTCCCAGATCTTTTTGAGACTCAATATCCTAAAGTAATATCTTATACTATCTTATACCAAAGAAGGATCAAAGTGTTGCCCATGACCTGTAAATACACAATGAAGGGATCCTTTACTATTTGTGACTCAGAGTGCAAGAATTTGGTCAATCACATTAGCATCCTGCATCTGGTTCTCCCTGAAACCTGAGCAACACGAGCCACTGCCCTGTACTCTATGTCAGAAGACCCCACTGTGGCTTTCGTCTGTCCAAGCCCCTCATAGAAGCATGATGAGTCTGCAGGCCCCCAAGCTTCCCCTTCCCCTTGTGGGCCATGCACCAGGTGTCTGGGATGCTAGAATTCTCAAATGGTCCTGAACCCCCTTCCAAGGCCTGCAAAGCTATTCTCCAGGTCTGCCCTCCCATTGCTGACCAGGTATCAGTGTGCGCCCTCCTTGGAATGAAGGATGGCCAAGGAGTGAGGTTTTGCTGGGAGGAGGGAGTGATGGACAAAACCTGGACACACTCGCAGGTGCCCATGTGTATGCTGCTCATGGTATGGTGTGGATCCAGGTGTGGGAAGAGAAATGGCTGGGGCCAAGGGCCAGGGCCCCTCATTAGTATTCCTGTCGTAAGTCCTGAAAATGTCAGGGACTGGCCTGCTCTCGTCTTTGACACAGCAAGAAAGACAGGGAGGAACGAGAGAATTAAGTACAGAAAGAAAAGGGATTGAAAAAAAGGCTTCAGAAAAAAACCAACCAGACATGGCAATCGGAGGAGGAAAAGGTGGGAGCTTTTGAAGTGTTGGAGGTTCCCTGCAGTAAGTACCAGAAAACCCAGCTATAAATGGCCCAAAGGAGGTGTGTACTAACTGCCACTCGTACGGCGGGAGGGACGCCCCAGGATGCTCCCTTCCTTGCTCGGTGAACTCCTCAGGGCTCTGGCACCTTCTGTCTTCCCTCTGTGTGTCTGAGGTTAGTGTGCAGCTTCGCCTCTGCGGCCTGCTCCCCCAGGGACCCAGGGCACCCCCGTAATTCTAGGTGATGCCCCAGACCACAGTGTCCAGTAGCAGGAAGAGAACAAGCCTACGTTGTGTCCCTTTTTCCAGAGTAAGAAAAGCTCCTGGACTCCCCCAGGTCTCACTTGCCAGAACCAATCACTGGCCAGAGGAAGTGCATTTCCCAAGTGCCGGGATTCACTAATACAAGGTCCGCCGTGACACCATGACGGCCCGTCAACCCCAAGGCACAGGCCACCTGGACATTGCACAGAATTGGGGTTCCACCAGCCAGAAGAGGGGGCCTGGCTGGGGAGCAGGCACCTGCAGGGAGCAAGGCTAGCAGCACCAAGGACTGAACCTCACAGTGGTTCTCAAAGTGTGGTCCCCAGACTAGTAGCCTCGGCTTCACCTGGGAACTCACTAGAAATGCAGATTCTTTTTTTGGTTGGTAGGCTGTTATTGCTGTCTCAACTTCAGACCTTGTTATTGGTCTATTCAGGGTTTCAACTTCTTCCTGGTTTAGTCTTGGGAGGGTGTAAGTGTCCAGGAATTTATCCATTTCTTCCAGATTTACTGGTTTGTGTGCATAAAGTTGTTTGTAGTAATCTCTGATGGTAGTTTATATTTCTGTGGGATCGGTGGTGATAATCCCCTTTATCGTTCTTCATTGCATCTATTCGATTCTTCTCTCTTTTCTTTTTTATTAGTCTGGCTAGTGGTCTGTCTATTTTGTTGATCTTTTCAAAAAACAAGCTCCTGGATTTATTGTTTTTTTGAAGGATTTTTTGTGTCTCTATCTCCTTCAGTTCTGCTCTGATCTTAGTTATTTCTTGTCTTCTGCTGGATTTTGAGTTTTTTTGATCTTGCTCCTCTAGTTCTTTCAATTTTGATGATAGGGTGCCAATTTTAGATGTTTCCTCACTTCTCATGTGGGCATTTATTGCTATAAATTTTCCTCTAGACACTGCTTTAAATGTGTCCCAGAGATTCCGGTATGTTGTATCTTCGTTCTCATTGGTTTTGAAGAACATTTTTATTTCTGCCTTCATTTCATTGTTTATCCATTCGTCATTCAGGAGCAAATCAAAACCACATTGAGATACCATCTCACACCAGTAAGAATGGAGTTCATGCTGGCCAGGTGCGGTGGCTCACGCCTGTAATCCCAGCACTTTGGGAGGCCCAGGCGGGTGAATCACGAGGTCAGGGGATTGAGACCATCCTGGCCAACATGGTGAAACCCCGTCTCTACAAAAAATTAGCCGGGCATGGTGGTGGCTGCCTATAATCCCAGCTACCTGGGAGACTGAGGCAGGAGAATTGCTTAAACTTGGGAGGCAGAGGTTGCAGTGAGCTGAGATTGCACCACTGCACTCCAGCCTGGAGACAGAGCAAGACTCCATCTCAAAAAAAAAAAAAAAAAAAAGAATGACGTTCATTAAAAAATCTGGAGACAATAGGTGCTGGAGAGGATGTGGAGAAAAAGGAACACTTTTACACTGTTAGTGGGAGTGTAAATTAGTTCAACCACTGTGGAAGACAGTATGGCGATTCCTCAAGGACCTAGAAATAGAAATTCCATTTGACCCAGCAATCCCATTACAGGGTACATGTACCCAAAGGGTTAAAAATCATTCTCTTATAAAGACAAATGCACACGTATGTTCATTGTGGCACTGTTTACAATAGCAAAGACTTGGAACCAACCCAAATGCCCATCAATGATAGACTGGACAAAGAAAATGTGGCACATATACACCATGGAATACTATGCAGCCATAAAAAATGATGAGTTTGTGTCCTTTGTAGGGACATGGATGAATCTGGAAACCATCATTTTCAGCAAACTGACACAAGAACAGAAAACCAAACACTGCATGTTCTCAATCATAGGCAGGTGTTGAACAATCAGAATATGT
>CAUYLG010048835.1:0-50321 GCA_963573385.1 Cacajao melanocephalus
TTTCTTTCTTTCTTTTTCTTTCCTTCTTTCTTTCTCTCTTTCTTTCTCTCTCTCTCTTTCTTTTTTTTGATTTTTCTAGAGATTGGGTTTCGCCATATTGCCCAGGTTGGTCTCGAACGCCTGAGCTCAGGCAATCCACCAGCCTTGGCCTCCCAAAGTGCTGGGATCACCAGCATTAGCTATTGTGTTGGGCAGATAACTCATGCTTTTCTATGTTTCCCTTGTCTCCCTTTACATAAACATTCCTTCTCTAATCTGTAATATAAAGGGGCGGGGACAATACTGTAGACTGTAGATTTTCCACCTATCCCTTGCAGTTTCTCATGAGGTGCTGGGCACGTAATTGTTAGGAATGCATATTTGATGATCTCTCAAATTGCCATGTTTTGGTTTCATCCCTTTCTTCACCTTTTTTCCCTTTGAGCAATTTTCATTTTTTCCCATAGTCTTTCTTTCTCTTTTTAGCTCAGGTCTCCTTTGAGTTTGTCTATTCTTCCCCATTAGGCCAAAATACACATCTGTGGTTCTTAATGCTGTCTTCATGAAGCTTTCAAGGTGAAGCAATATATTAGGCATTTGATTCATTTGTTCACAAATAGCAAATGCCTACTATTTGTTTGTCTATTCCAGATTTTAAGAATGCTTCCATAAAGAAAACAAAAACAGGTTCTGCCCTTGTTCTGTGAGGAAGACATGAAGGAATTTTCAAAAGAAGACATAAAAATGGTCAACAAGCATATGTAAAAATGCTCAACATCACTGATTATCAGGAAAATGCAAATCAAAACCACAGTTGATACCACCTCACTCCTTCAAGAATGGCCATAATCAAAAAAATCAAAAAATAATAGATGTTGGTGTGGATGCAGTGAAAAGTGAACACTTCCGCACTGCTCGTGGGAATGTAAACTAGTACGACCACAATGGAAAACAGTGTGAAGATTCCTTAAAGAACTAAAAGTGGATCTATTGTCTGATCCAGAAATCCCACTACTGGGTATGTACCCTGATGGAAAGAATTCATTATACAAAAAAGATACTTACATATACATGTTTATAGCAGAGCAATTTGCAATTGGAAAAATAGGGAACCAGTCCAAAATGCCCATCAGTTAATGAGTGGAAAAAGAAAACGTGATAAACGTAACATGGAATAATACTCAGCCGTAAAATGTAACAAAATAATGGTATTCACAGCAACCTGGATGGATTTGGAGACTGAGACTATTATTCTAAGTAAAGTAACTCAGGAGTGGAAAACCAAACATCATATGTTCTCACTCGTAAGTGGGAGGTAAGCTATGAGGACAGAAAGGTATAAAAATGATACATTGCACTTTGAGGACTCAGGGGAAAGGGTCAGGGGTGGCAATGGATAAAAGACTACATATTAGGTACAGGGTGCACTGCTCAAGTGGTGGGTGCACCAAAATCTCAAAAGTCACCACTAAAGAACTAATTCATGTTAGTTAATTCAAACACCACCTGTTCGCCCAAAACTATTGAAATGAAAAAAGAAAATAAACAAACAAATGAAACAAGAGCTAGAGATTACTGGATTGGAGAGGAGGGGGAAAAGGAGAATGGCTTCTTTGAGAGGGCGGTGTCTGAGCAGAGGTGTAAAGGATGAGAAGAGTCAAGCTTGAAAATATTTGTATTTGTGGCGGATGGAACATCCCATGGAGAGTCTTGAACTGTAAACAAAATAGTGTTTTTGAAAAAATCACAAGAAAACAAAATGCCTAGAAAGTGGTTCACAAGTATGAGAGGACGTGTGAGTTCAGAGTTCTTTGTTACAGAGATGAGAATCTACCCTAAATTACGTTACAAAATGTATTAAGAAATATTAGGAAGCTCATCTCTAAGAAAGCTGGAGAGTTAGTCTCAACAGGTTGGAGCTGCTTACACTCCACAATGTGGGCATTGCTCCTGTGAGACTCCCACTGCCTCTGCTGCTCAGCACAAACACGGCAGCTCACACCTTTAAGGTTGGATACAACGTTCTCCGGACTCTGCCTCCATCCCACCAAAGAATGCATTCTGTCTGCACTGTATGCACTTTCCCCTATTGCTTACATCCAAATCCAAAGTCTCACAAACCTTTCTGAATGGCAGACCCAAGGTCATCTAGCCAATCAATAGGAAGGCTGAGAGATGATATTCTCACTTCTAACTTGAGAACAAGGCACTGCTTATGGACCATAGGAAGGATGTTCAAAAGATATCAGATCATTAAACATGTGATAAATAGCCACTAGATCACAAAAACAGGATTTTTAGAATGTTAATATAAAGTCAGGTGTATTGTATAATATGATTTTCATATCTTCAAATTTTGCATCATAGAAATAACTAAATTGAAAAATACAAAACAGAGATTACTGCCCCAGCATCACAGAATTAGTGAGAGAAACAGAGTGTCAGTATCAGTGATGTGTGGCTTAATTTATGGAGTGCCTCGGAAGGCTATTTAATCAGCAGGGCTATCTCTGTCAACATGAGCAAGGGCTGCTCACCATCATGTCAATTCTAGTTGGTATCATCAGCTGGAAGTGAGGCCTATCCCTTAAGAATTACCATGTCACTTCTGTGGGACATTGAGGTACATAATTGACCACTGTAAATAAGCATGGATTATTAAAAGACTTGCAGAAAATGAGTGGTTCTCAACACTATCCTTCAAATATTACACTTCTATCGTTATAACTACCATATTGCTAACATTGCCAAAATTATTTTTAAAGAAGGACTTGAAGACATTTTAAAATTCATCAATCTACCCAAAACAACATTTTTTTCATGAATTTAAAATATACTATATTGCAAATCAGCTGAACATCTTCAAAGCCTATCTTTATATGACCAGAAAAATGGCTGCCAGGTACTTATGACCAGATCATGTAATGAAGGAAAGATTTGAATCTTTTAGGACTTCTTTCAATATCTTAGATTAGAGAATGAAACTTTTTCCAAAACTCCATTTTGCATACAGTTAAGAAATAGTTTCACTCTATTCATCCCACGTAAATGTCTATTACAAGTAAAACACTTGCTATTTTAAGGCAGAGGGAAAGAAATATGATTGTGTATCAGAATAACCTGGGGGAAATGTGCTAAAATAAGGACTCAGGGTTTCACTGCAAGATTCTGATTCATTATCATCTCTCAGGGGCCCAGAGATCCAATAGATATGTATAATGCATTCATCAGTAATTGGATATTATTATAATATGTCCCCAAGCAAATCTCTTACTGAAATCACATGATTTTCATCTCGTCAGAGATGTAAAGAGTAAGAGTTACTGCAAAAATAGACCTCATCTGCAGAAGCCATTTCAATAGTGTCTACACAACAGACATGATGAAAATTGATCATCCTGAGACATTACACAGAAAAGTCCTCCCTTTTCTCTGCTTAAGTTTACACACCTCTAATCATTGAACCCTTGTTTAATCTATGACAAAGCTATTTAATAGTAATGAGAGCATGAAATATTAGTCTACATTTACTAGGAGTTTTCCACAAGTAGTTCCAGATTTTTCCAGAAGAGACATGACTCCAGATTCTTCTTAAGGAATTGTGTCTTATAATTTAAAACACTAATTGCAACAAAGAGAATAGATTCCAAGGCCAAAGATAAATTTACTACTAATCCTACTTTTGTCTTCATATTTTCTTTAAATTAAAAAAGGTAAGGAAAAGGGAAAATTGGATATTGGCATTGTACTGGAGGTCAAAGACAAATGTGCAAAAATATTTCTGCTCTTCTCAGACTTACCTTCATTTGGAGTCCCACAAACAACAGAGGGTGAAATACTGAAATTTCTACTTGAAAACTCTACTGGAGTGAAGGAGACGTTCCTTATTTAAATTGTGTAACATCACTGACATTGTCTTTATTTGGCATGATGTCATTGATTTCTTCTAGAGTATTTAAAAATATTGTTAAGGTTTTTAATAGGTTTGCTCCCAATGTTAGCTACCTTAATCGCTCAAGTGTTTTTCTATATCATCCTTCATTCTTAAAATATGAATTAACTTACCACAAAAAACTAAACCCCATGTTTAAGATGATACTACCATAAACTGATGAGAAACTAGGGGTGCATATTCCATGTTTAAATTTTCTTTATGTGGATTTGCAATAAAGAAAAAAAGTAGGACAAGAGATCAAAGATTAAGGATTGATTAAGAAACTAGTGAGATGATATTCAAAAAAATAATAGGATGTGTTTAAAAAGCTATAATTAATTTTTGAAAATTGTAAAAGTAGACCAATCTCTTGGACACATAGTAAAAATGTAAACAAAATGAAAACTAAATTGGAAATGAGACTAGAACATAACAATAAAGATTTTTATAATAAGAAAATAATATTTATAATTATAATTAATACATATAAATTTCTGTATTTTTGTAATAGATCAATTATCCTAACCAAAGCTTTGAAAAACTAAAAACTACATAATATGTAGAGTAAGTTATCAATGATTTGCTTCCTTAAAAGAATTTTGGATTATATTGTTTTACACATATCATTAGTTTTCTATGCTACAGAATCTAGCCCTGAAATTAGAAATTAGAAACGAATCCTTAAATAAAAACTATGCATCAGTGTTACCTGTTAAATACAACTATGGAAACCCTAAAGAAAATCCAGTCAGACTATCGTGTTGACTACCTAAAGTTTATCCCAGGAATAAAAGATTTGTTTAATATTAGGATATTTATTTATATAGTGCACACATCAGTAAGTAGAAAGAAACTTCGATATCATAGACAATGTCAAAAAGTATTGCCAAAAACTTATTGATTGCAAATATAAAAGAAAAGTTTTTACATAGGACAACCTCATAAAATAATAATTTGATTTACCATATGTACTTATAGTAAACATCTAATGCTTCTATTTATAGTAATAAGGTTGAATAATGTGTACCCCTTTTCACAGAAATATTAGGAAAAAAATCTATGACTGACTATAAAAGAAATGGAAATACTTTAAGGACAGACAAAAAGAAGGAACTGAAAAGACAATAATTTCAAGAACTGCTGTGATGGTGATGTGTTGGAGAGGAGAGGGCTATCCAGGGCTTGAGTATGTGTACCAAGGTAGATATCTTTACATTATATAAGCTTCTAGGTGCTAGAGGCAGTATTAATATTTACACAAAATTGAAACATTTATGTTAGGCGTGTGAGAAGCAGTGAGCTGAAGATGGTCCACCTGCTCATCTTAACAGTTAGGATGTTAGGAATGGAGAGTAAGGCAGTGTACTTGGAGTACATCATTACAAGAAGTGACAAGGAAGATGTACATGTGGGAAAGCACTCTTCTGTGAGAAAATAATAGACTAGAGATTAAACGTGTGGAATACAGCTAAATTGGTGTTTATAGAGAAATGTCTAGAGTTAAGTAGATCTTCTTTAAGAGTATTACAGTATAAAAAAACTAGGGTAAAAAAGTAATAGCTGAATGGAACTCTTAAGTCAGAGTAAAAAGTAATGTAACCAAAATTAAAGAATCAATAGGAGTGATTAATAAAATGAAATTTAGTTTATTAAAAAGACAAATTCAAACAAAAATTAAGGAAAAGAGTCAAAGTCACAAATAAAATCAAGTCTGCAAAATGGCATGTAGCTTTAGAGGAGAGATTTTTACAATTCAAAAGAGATTATTATGAACAGTCTTACTGCAATGAATTGAAAAATTTTAAATGTATATGAAATTCCCAGAAAAATATAAAATGCCAAGTCTAGCTCAAGAAAATATGAAATATCTAAGTATTATTTAGGATTAGTTTTGCAGCTGTAATTAGAAAAGTTCCCCATACATGGGGATCAAGCAAAGCAGAAATATAGTGCTCTCTCAAGAGGAAGTTCAGGCAGTTTAAGGCTGTGGGCAGCTCTGCTCCAGCTCACTGCAGAATTCTGTTTCTTGTCTCCATGGTCTAAGATGATGTCTAGATCTGCATCCAGCACAGGAAAAAAAAACAACAACAACTAAAACAGACAAAGAGTTTGAGTAAAGAAAATTCCATGTCAATCTCATTTAAGAACTTGTGTGCAAATTCCTTGGATCAAACATTGTTAAATTGAGGGGGGATATACCTGTCTATATAGAGAACATCCACACTTAGAATATAATAGTAAGAAATGAGGGATTATGTAATAAATGGTCAGAGACAAGCGGTTATCTGTATAAAAAATTAAGGCTAAGTCATTTTTTCATACCATGTAAACAAACAATAATTTCCACGTGTATTAATGTTTGAAAAGCTAAACCTGAAAATACTTAAAAGAAAAAACCTATCTTTATGAAATTGAAAGAGAAAACAACTTGCCTATTGACACATAATCTACAAATCATATGTCATTTTATCCTAAAACAAAAATTTCTGCATTACAGAAGATGTTATGAAGTAGAATGTTAAGCCACAGACTTGGAGAAGATATTTGCAATGAAACAACAAAATACTGACAGCAAAAATAATACCTAGAATATATCAATAATTTCTTCAAATTAATAACAAAAAACAGGAATAAAGGGCAGAAGACTTAGTAGACACTTCCTACAGATAAGCCTAAATTGTCAACATACGTGAAAAAAGTATCAGTTGCATCATGAAAACACAAATGAAAACTAAAGTGAGATTGAAAAGTCCCTTCCTATTGTAACTTTGATTGTAAAATCTGGTACTGAGCAGTACCGAAAATAAGACGAAAAGAGAAACACATATGTTGCTGATGTAAATAGAAAATGGTACAAGCATTTTAAAGAGAAATTGCCACAACCTCAGAAAGTTGAAGATCCATATATCCTACAACCTAGCATTTCTGCCTCAATACCTATACTATAAAGAAAAATCTTGCTCCTGTTCTTTACAATATATGTATGAAAAAGTTACCAAAGCTTTGTTTGTAGAAATAAGAAAGAGAAACACAAATATTGAATTCTTAAAAATTATTATTGAATATTCATTAAATTGTATAGTAGCCATTGTAATTAATGAACATCAGTGTGTATCAGCACAAAATAATTTATAAACTGTAGAGCACATAAAGAGGTGTGCACCTGGGGAATGAGTCTGACCTAATTCCAACTGTTCACCTTACAGACTCCACATTGTCTGGGAATATACACAGGGAATCTAAGGTCGAGGCTTAGTTGGTGAAATTCTCCAGGCAAAGTCAAGAGACGGTTTTATTTTCAATGCCACCTCAAACCTGAAAGAACATGAGTTAGAAAAAATCTGCAGATTATTTTATTTTATTTTTAATTTTTTTAACTTTTATTTTAAGTTCAGGGGTACAAGTGCAGGTTTGTTATATAGGTAAAGTTGTGTCATGGGGTTTGTTGTACAGATTATTTCTTCCCCCAGGTATTAGTTATTTCTCCTAATCTTCTCCCTCCTCCCACCCTCCTTCCTCTGATAGGCCCCAGTGTGTTTCCCCTCTTTGCATCCATGTGTTCTAATCATTCAACTCCCACTTATGAATGAGAATATGTGGTATTTGTTTTTCTGTTCCTACATTAGTTTGCTAATGAGCCCCCAGCTCCATCCATGTTTTTGCAAAGGACATGATCTTATTAATTTTTATGGCTGCATAGTATTCCATGGTGCATAGGAACCACATTTTCTTTCCATGCATCATTGATAAGCATTTAGGTTGATTCCATGTCTTTCCTATTGTGAATAGTACTGCAAAGAATATATGTGTGCATCTGTCTTTATAACAGAACAACTTATATTCTTTTGGTATATACCCAGTAATAGGATTGCTGGGTCAATGGTACCTCTGTTTTGAGGTCCTCAAGAAATCACAACACTGTCTTCCACAGTGGTTTAAGCAATTTACACTCCCAAAAACAGTGTATAAATGTGCCTTATTCTTTACAACCAAAACAGCATCTGTTATTTTTTGCCTTTTTGATAATAGCCATTCTGACTGGGGTAACATGGTATCTCATTGTGGCTTTGATTTGCATTCCTCTAATGATTAGTAATGTCAAGCTTTTTTTTTTTCACATTACTGTTTGCTGCATGTATGTCTTCTTTTGAAAAGTGTTGCTGGGCACAGTGGCTTATGCCTGTAATCCCAGCATTTTGGGAGGCCAAGGTGTGTGGATCACTTGAGGCCAGGAGTTTGAGACCAGCTTGGCCAACATGGCAAAATGATGTCTCTACTAAAAATACAAAAATGTTACTCAAGCACAGTGGCACATTTTTGTAATCCTAGCTAATCAGATGGCTGAGGCATGAGCATTACTTGAACCCAGGATGCGGAGGTTGCAGTCAGCTGAGATCACACCACTGCACTCCAGCCTGGGCCAAAGAGTGATTCTATCTCAAAAAATAAAAAAATAAAATAAAAAAGGAAAGAAAAGTATTAGTTCATATATTTTGCCTACTTTTTACTTTCTTGTAAATTTGTTCGAGTTGCTTATGGATACTGGTCATTGGACCTTTCCTAGATGTATAGTTTGCAAAAATTTTCTTCCTTTCTATAGGCTGTCTTATACTCCATGGATAGTTTCCTTTGCTGTGTAGAAGCTCTTTAGTGTAATTAGATCCCATTTGTCAAATTTTGCATTTGTTGCAACTGCTTTTCATGTCTTCCTCATGAAATTTGTGCCTGTTTTTATATCTAGAATGGTATTGCCTAGGTTGTCTTCCAAGGTTTTTATAGTTTTGGGTTTTACATGTAAGTCTTTAATCTATCTTGTGTTAATTTTTGTATATGGTGTAAGGAAGGGGTCCAGTTTCAGTCTCCTGCATATGGCTAGCCAGTTATCCCAGCACCATTTATTGAATAGGGAGTCCTTTCCCCATTGCTTGTTTTTGTCAGGTTTGTCAAAGATAGATAGCTGCAGTTATGCAGACTTATTTCTGGGTTCTCTATTCTGTTCCATTGGTCTATGTGTCTGTTTCCATACCAGCACTATGCTGTTTTGATTACTGAAGTCAGGCAGTGTGATGTCTCCAGCTTTGCTCATTTTTCTTAGGATTGCCTTCACTATTTATGCTCTTTTCTTTGGTTCCATATGAATTTTAAAATAGCTTTTTTCTAGTTCTTTGAAGAACGTCAATGGTAGTTTAATAGGAATAGCATTGAATCTGTAAAATGCCTTGGGCAGTATGGCCATTTTAACGATATTGTTCCTTCCTATCCATGAGCACGGAATGTTTTTCCATTTGTTTTGTCATCTCTGATTTCTTTGAGCAGTGTATTATAGTTCTTCTAGTAGAAATTTTTCACCTTCCTGGTTAGCTGTATTCAAAGTTGTGTGCGTGTGTGTGTTGCAGTTGTGAATTGGATTGCATTCCTTATTTGGCTCTTGACTTGCCTATCATTGTAGAAGAGTGCTAGTGATTTTTGCACATTGATTTTGTATCCTGAGATTTTGCTGAAGTTGTCTATCAGCTTAAGAAGCTTTGGAGCTGAGACAATGGGGTTTTCTAGATATAGGATTACGTTGTCTGCAAACAGAGACAGTTTGACTTCCTCTCTTCCTATTTCATTGCCCTTTATTTCCTTCCCTTGTCTGATTGCCCTAGCCAAGATATCCAATACTACATTGAAGAAGGGCAGTGAGAGAGGGCGTCCTTGTCTTGTGCCAGTTTTCAAGTGGAATGCTTCCAACTTTTGCCCATACAGTATGATGTTAGCTGTGGGTTTGTCACTGATGGTTCTTATTATTTTGAGGTGTTTCTTCAATACAGAGTTTACTGAGTTTTTAACATGAAGAGGTGTTGAATTTTATCAAAAGCCTTTTCTGCATCAATTGAGATAATGATGTGATTTTTGCCTTTAGTTCTGTTTATGTGATGAATCACGTTTATTGATTTGTGTGAGTTGAACCAACCTTGCATCCCAGGGATAAAGCCTACTTGGTCATGGTGGGTAATCTTTTCCATGTGCTACCAGATTCAGTTTGCCAGTATTCTGGTGAGGATTTTTGCATCACAACTAAAAGAACTAGAGAACCAAGAGCAAAAGAAATCCCAAAGCTAGCAGAAGACAAGAAATAAGCAAAATCAAAAGTGAACTGAAGGATATTGAGACACCAAAAACCATTCAAAAGATCAATGAAGCCGGGAGCTGTTGTTTTGAAAAAACTAATAAAATAGACCCCTAGCTAGACTAATAAAAAGAGAGAGAAGATTCAAATAAACAGAATAAAAAATGACAAGAAGGATAATACCACTGAACCCACAAAAATACAAACAACCAACAGATAATATGATGAACAACTCTATGCACATATATTAGAAAATCTAGAAAAAATGAATAAATCCCTGGACACATACACCCTCCCAAGATTGAACCAGGAAGAAACTGAGTCCCTGAACAGACCAATAATGAGCTCTGAAATTGAGTCAGTAATAAATACCTTACGAACCAAGAAAAGCCCAGGATCAGACAAATTCACAGCCACATTCTTACATCTGAATATATGAAGAAGAGCTGGTACCATTCCTGCTGAAACAATTCCCAAAAAAATTGAGAAGGAGAGACTCCTCCTTAACTCATTCTATGAAGCCAGCATCATCCTGATACCAAAATCTGGCAGAGCCACAACAAAAAAAGAACACTTCGGATAATTTTAAATAGGTATGCATAATTTAAAAACATATATAAAAAAGGTATGCAACTCTAAAAGTTTTATATCTATAGATACATAAAACTAAAAGATATTATTGAATAATGAAAACCTGCATTATAAAAGGAAAACAATCTCTAAAGTCTAATTCAGTGTTCAGTTATAACTGAGAAAATATGAAACAAAGATAATCATAAATGTTTATAACACTAAGGAAACACAATTTAGGTTGAGTACAAATTCATTCAAAGAAGGAAGCAGAAAATATGAAGATAATACTGGTTAATATTTAATTGAAGTTATTAAACTTCAATTTATATTAGTTTATATTTATATTAAACTTTAATTTATATTTATTATAGCAGATATACACAATCGATAAATTTTTAGAAATAAGTTTAATTGGAAAAGAATTTGTTTGCCCATTTAAAATATGTTCATCTCCTTGTTGCCACCAATGGGGTGGTATTATAAACGGCAGAAACAGAGCAATATATACACTTCATGGCAAATAATACCACGATTTATGGAGTTTTACATAGTATAAGAGAAAACATGAAGAGAGGAATGACTTCCCAAGTCCCTATAAATTTTTACCAGCCTACAAATCCCTTAGTGATCTTGAACTTACTGAGCAGATAACAAAGGGAAAATAGCCATTGCACATTTCTGGCATTTACAGTGATGTTGTGTAAAGAGAACATCCATTTTCCAGGTAAATCACTCAGCAAGCCCAGGCATCAGGCTAGTCTAGTCTACACCTATATTGAGAATGCCTTTACTTTTAACACCTCCCTCCCATTTTTTTCCCGTAACAACTTAGCAGGTAAAATATTTTGTCCAATCTTCCAGGAACAAAATAGCTATTTGATACACCCAATGAAAGGAAGATGTTTTGTTGATTAAAACAAATGAAAGTATTTCACTTTTTAAAAGTTTTCTTGTTTTCACTACCTTTGATTTAGGATGTCATATAAATCTATGGACATATAAAACAGTATGTTTATTCATGCCATTTCCATCAAATTTAAAGTTCTTCGTTTTCTTTTCCACTTTTATTCCTCTCATGGTTCTCATTTTAGAAACAGCTCTAAAGTTTTCAGGCTCAGTATAATTTTGTTAGTATCATTTAGTTACTAACAGGTTGCATATAAAAGTGATTCCAGACTTCCTACAGAGCTCAGGATTTTGCTAAGTAGAATAGTTAGTTTAGGTGATTTAAGGAAGTAAGAAATGGTTATAGATTCTTTAGAATAGCTAAAGATATAAAATCTAAAATGAATTATTATGCATAACTCATAAAGTCTAACTTTGCAGCTAAGAAAACAACTACCTGTGATGGCTGCAGAATTCAGAGACTGTTGATTTCAGAACCACACTTCCTCTGCCCTGATCCACAGGCCACTTGATCAGAAAGCTGCTTGTTAAATTTGGAAGTGGCTCTTCACTTGTCTACTCCAGGACAATGATCATATGTTTCACAGCAGCAAAATAGATTCCCGTTTTTGAGTGTCTCTGGCATGACGGAATTCCGAATCCAAGTCCATATCAGAGTAGTAGAATCTAAGTCACAGCTAGATTCCTAGCTATTAATCAGTTTAGAAAATGCAGCTTTAAGCTTTCCAGTCTCTGCAGGAAAGGTATTTTGGAACATGGGTTGAAGGAGTTTGCAACGCGTATTGAAAAACCCAACCAACAACAATGGCCTCACATACAAACGAGGCAGAACCTCAGATTACATAATAAAAATGAAGGTAGGACTACTGACATATATTACTTATAAATAAAGATACAATTTTTCATCCTTTACAAGTAGTTTAGTGTTAAACACTCTAACTCAAAAGCGTTTGCATAAAACATATGTATGAGGTTGTAGATGATGAGTGGGTCTGAGAGACAGGCATACAGCCTGGGCTTCTGCTGACTACTATGTTGGAGAATCATTCAAAAAAAATCTCATCATCACTGGTCATTAGAGAAATGCAAATCAAAACCACTTTGAGATACCATCTCATGCCAGTTAGAATGGTGATCATTAAAAAATGAGGAGACAACAGATGCTGGAGAGGATGTGGAGAAATAGGAAGGCTTTTACACTGTTGGTGGGAGTGTAAATTAATTCTACCATTGTGGAAGACATTCTGGCAATTCCTCAAGAATTTAGAAATAGAAATACCATTTGACACAGCAATCCCATTACTGAGTATATATCCAAAGGATTATAAATCATTCTATTATAAAGACACATGCACACATATGTTTATTGTGGCACTGTACACAATAGCAAAGACTTGGAACCAATCCAAATGCCCATCAATGATAGACTGGATAAAGAAAATGTGACACATATACACCATAGAATACTATGTATGCAGCCATAAAAAAGGATAAGTTCATGTATTTTGTAGGGACATGGATGAATCTGTAAACCATCATTCTCAGCAAACTGACACAAGACGAGAAAACCGAAGACTGCACGTTCTCGCTCATAACTAGGAGTTGAACAATGAGAACACATGGACACAGGGAGGAGAACATCACACACAGGGGCCTGTCAGCAGATGGTGGGCTAGGGGAGGGATAGCAGGGGGTGGGAGGATTGGGGAGGGATAGCATGAGGAGAAATATCTAATGATGACAGGGTGATGGATGCGGCAAACCACCATGGCACATGTATACCTCCGTAGCAAATCTGCACGTTCTACACATGTACCCCAGAACTTAAAGTATAATAAATAAATTTTTAAAAAAACAAAGTTAGGCCTGCCATTAATATGGATTATGTGGCCAGTGGAGAGGAAACTTCATTCTATTCATCAGTTTTCTTGCCACTTTCACAATAGTAGAATGAAATGCACATTGTCCCAGGAGTCAGAAAAACCTGGGTTCTTAAAAAACATGTTTCTTCCAACAATTACCTTGAGCAAGTTTCCGCCTTTGTGAAATAGGGTTAGCAACACAAGCTACAACAGAAACTCTCTAGTTTACACTGTACTGAAGAGCCGTCATTACAAATTAATACAAAGAGGCATAGTCACTAACACCAATGCAGGAGTAAAATGGAATATTATTAATATTTTAAAATTTACCAGAATAGGGCAGAAACTGAGTAGCAGGTGAAAAAAATGAGACAATTACAAAACAAATATCATAATGGGGGACTCAAAAACTTAATCATATTACAAATTTCATGAAAGTGAAATAGACTAAACACTCCGTTTTCAAGCAGAAAATTGTCAAACTTCATGAAATGAAAAAAAGGTAAGATTCAGGTATGTGGTATTTGCAAGAATCCTTTTCTTTAAGTCACAGACCTGTTGAAAATAAAGGTATAGGAAATGACAGTGCAAACTGTTAAAGAAATATATATGTTGTTAATAAAAGGCAAAACAGACTTCAGGACAAAGAAATAAAGGAAGACTTCATAGTTAAAGGATCAGTCCAGTAAGAGTACAACAATACTAAATTTGTACATAAACAATAGAGCTTCAAATCACACAGAGCAAAAATGGAGAAAATTTCAGGAAGACATGCAAAAAAAAATCCACATTGATAATAGAACATTTTAAAATTTCTCCTTCCGAAATTCACAGCATAACCAGAAAAATGCAGAGAAATATAGAAAAAGTAATTAATACTAATAAGCTTACTTAATTTATATTTGTAAAACATTAAAACCAAAATCTAGAGCACAAATATTTTTTCAAGTTTACATTAGAGCATCCATCAACCAGATAAGGGCCATAAAAGATATCTCAATAATACTAAAACAACTAAAACCACACAGATTATATTCTCTGACTGTAACTGCATGAAATTAGAAATCAATAGCAAGGGTTTATCCAACAAAAATACCATCAAAATTAGAAACTAACAGCACACTTAAAGTAATCCACAAGTTAAAAACAGAAATTACAAGTAATATACCAAAATATTTTGAACTTGATGATAATAAAAGAAAAACATGTAAAAGATTGTAGAATATAACCAATGGTATGTTTTACAGTGATATTCGTAGTGTCACATGCCCATACTAGAGAACTTTCAAAAAACAGTAAAATCAACTAAGTGTGCTTCCATTTTCAAGAGATGAAAAAGCAAGTAATATTGCAAGCAGAAGAAATGAAATAATAAAAATAAATATAAAGTCAGTAAAATAGAAAATAGATTTAAAATAGGAAAAATCAGACATAATCTGGTTCTGTGCAAAGATTAAGAATTACTGGCAAATCTTTAGCAAGACAAAAAAATAAGAGAAAGAGAAACATTAAAAGATTAACAAAGTGATATTTTGAGTAACTTTATGATAATACAATTAATAACATAAATATACTTTTTTTGGAAAAACGTGGAATTAAAAAACTGCCAAAAGTTTTAAAAATCTAAATACTTCCATATATATTAGAAGCTTTGAATGTGACCTAAATCACTTCCCAACAAAGAACACTACTAGCCCTATGCCTTCATCAGTGAATTATACAAACACCTAAAGTCTTGTGTCAGAAAAAAGAAAAGAAAGAAGAAGAAGAAGAAACAATGGAAGAAAAGAAAAGAGAATCTGCTATGTTCCAGTCTTCAGGCAGAATTTCTTCTTTTCAAAGCCCTCAGTCTGCTTTTAAGACTTTCATCTATTTGTAGCTGCAGACCAGATATGTTCCTATTCAGCCATCTTGCCGGCCATGTCTGTTCTCACTCATAAGTGAAAGTTGAACAACGAGAACACATGGACATAGGGAGGGGAACATCACACACCAAGGCCTGTCAAAAGGAGAAGGGGGTGGTTAGAGGAGGGATAGCATTAGGAGAAATACCTAATGTAAATGATAGGTCGATAAGCACAGCAAACCACCATGGCACCTGTATACTTATGTAACAAATCTGCACCTTCTGCACATATATCTCAGAATTTGAAGTATTATATATATATATATATAATACTTTGTGTGTGTGTGTGTGTATATATATATATATATATATATATATATATACACATACAAAGACTTTCAACTAATTCGATGAGGCTCACACATATTATGAAGTATAATCTGCTTTACTGATAGTCAACTGATTTTAAATATTAATCACATCTATAAAGATTTTCACAGCAACATCTAGACTGGTACTTGACTAAACATTGGGCACCATAGCCTAGCCAAGCTGACATGTAAAATTAATCATCAAAAATATCTACCTTCCCCAAAATAATCTACCGGTTAATCTTAGAAAACAAATTTTTTAAACTGACAAGCCTACTGTAAAATATTTTTGTAGAAAGGAAAAAGATATTTAACAGTTAAAGTAATTTGAGTAGCCAAAATGACCTTGAAAACAAAAAGAAAAATCCAGTTTAAAGGCCTCATAATATCTAATTTTAAGACTTACTACCAAAGCAGGTAATAAAGGTGGTATTTTACTGGCATAAACATAGACAAATATATCAGTAAGAAATAGGGAGTCCCGAAATAGACTCTGGACAACTGATTTAAGTCATTTTATTAGGTAAAAAAATCTTTTAAACATGTTCTAAGAACAACTGGATATGAGTATGGATTTTAAAAGACAAACCTGGACTCTCATCTCATTCTACATGCAAAAATTAGTTCAAGATGTGTCTTGGGCCTAAGCATAAAACTGTAAAGCTTTTAAAATAAAGCAAAGAATATTTTCACAGCCTGAAGGAAAACAAAGTTTCTAGGACAGAACAACAACAAAACATAAATTCTGAAGGAAAAAAAACATGGTAAATTAGAAGTCTTTTCAAAGTTTCTGTCCCGTTCATCAAAATGTCAATAAGAAAATTATATGAAAGCCACAGACTGTGAAAAATATTTGTAGCACACATATCTGACGAAAGCATTTGCTTCCAGAATATAGAAAAATGTTTATAAATCAATAATTTACAAATGAACAATGTGACAAAAAAATGAGCGAAAGACTTGAACAGATACTTTACAAAGGAAGATCTTTGAATGGGCAATAAACATATCAAAATATATTCAATGTCATTAGAGAAATGCAAATTATGACTACAATGACATACAGTTTCATATCACCTAGAATTGGAGAATAGAATTGACTGGAAGGGAACATAGGGGGCTTTCCCAGGAGATGGAAAGTGAATCTTGTTATAAGTGATATTTGCAGGTTACACACCATTGTCAAAGCTCTTTGTTCTGATCAGGTAGATTTGTGCATTGTTTATGTGAAATATATCTCAATGAAAATAACCAGAGAATTTTAAATATTTTGTGTGAAGTTTAAAGAGAGCAACTTAGCCTGGGTAGCATTAGACCAGCTAATAAAATAAACTTGCACATTTAGATTACGTCGCATTTTAATTATAGTTTTAGCATACATTACATTTAGTTATGTCCCCAAATATCTACAGAAGTTTTTTGTTAAAAAAGCATGAGAAATATGAAGGAGACTTAGGGAGCATCTTGAAAGAGAAGCAGTATATCTCTATAATGGAAATAACTGATCATGTCTTTCATAAATAAAAAGAAAGTCTTCCATGAGAAGGATATTTTTATAAAAATAATCTTGTCTCTCAAGCATTAGCTTGAGATATTTAAAACAAGCACAGGAAAGGCATATTTATATTTCTAAATGAGAATAACTAGTTCATTCTGGTCTGAGAATTTGTATTCTAAGGTATATTACCATATATCATATTTTGGTTGATTTATTACAAGCCTTTGAGCTTAGAGGTTTTACCAAAACATACCGACACCATCTTAGTTCTGGCAATCAGATTGTTTCCATGATAATTAGATAAGAATCTAATAATATTAAATAAAGCTGAGTAGAAAAACACCACAGGTAAATTAGACAAATGGGATTTACAATATTTCATTTCTAACATAAAGTTACAACATTATTTAGTAATATGCTTGAGTTTTCAGAGTCAGAATAACCAGCATAGATTTGTTATCTAACTGGGGCAAGAATTTGAAAATGAAAACCTGTAAAATTTTAGAAATAATCATTGCTTTGCAACAGGACACATATTTTTAAATATGTTCGATTCTGTACCCGTCTTCATATGGCCACACTGGGACCGTACAGAGGAACATGAAGCTTGTTAAAAATAAAAGACCAATGACTCACTCTCCAGGGGGATAAAAATAGAATGAGACTGACAAACATAATCTGCAAGAAAATTAGTTCAGCAGTAGGTAGCAGAAAAAAATGTATTAATTGTCAAATATGCAGAAAAGTAATGGAAACTGAAGAGGGACCAGTTTTATGCAAAAAAAATAGCTAGGCTCACTAACATGAAGAGAGTACATCTCAAATGAAACGGGAATTATACCAGGTTGATTTTTTTTTTACCTTTTAATCAAAATAAATGTCTTTCAGAAAATATGACTGATTAATCATGAATGATTCTAATGTGCAAGTAATTCATCTTGGCATTAAAGGGAAATTGCTCTTTAAAAAAATGTGTGGAACATCTTAGAATGGAACTGGCAGGCACCAATATATCATAAATTGTAAGAAAAATAATAAAAAATGTTATTATGTAAAGTAGATAGAGGGAAATGATTTAAACTAATCATGGGTTATTTTTGTTTGTTTTGACTTTAAGTCTCTTTTACAGTTCCCTAGAGCAGTTGTATTTCTTTCACCTTGGTAGGGGTGAGTGTATGTTCTGGTTTTATAGCTGACTTACAGGAAAGACTTTCTTTTTATTAACTTTATTTTCAAACCCAAAGGCATTTTAGAAGTAGTTTAATTGTGTAAAAATGAATTATCTCCTTTGTGGTGCTTTAAGCATCTTGATTATCATCCTCTAAATCACTTTTGTGATTCAAAAAAGGAAAGAGGTAGCTGAAAGTCAGATGTGTTCATTTTTCTGTTGATTCTTCTGTGCAATTACACAAATATGCTCAAACTCCATTTAATTTTAAACTATTTAAATGGTATCGAAATTTACCAATATAAAATCCATAAGTTTAGCAGACACTTTTCATAAAAGCAAACAAATGACCCACAATGATACTTAATTTTCTTGGTCTGTCAACATTCATACCTCTGGAAAATCCATAATTTATTGCTCTAGTCCAGTAGAAAGCTGGCAACATTGTTGTTTACTCACTTTTAACAAAGAAAGAAAAATAAATCATATTATTTTTTCTCTGAAAATTTTTAGCAATAAGCTAATTGTTTATTTCTGTGAATATCTTATTCACAGAAAATATTTACTGTGCTTCAAATTTATTAATGTAACATGTTCCTTTCTTTTTTCTTTTCTTTTCTTTTTTTTTTTTTTGTTGTTGTTGTTGTTTGAGAAGGAATCTCACTCTGTTGCCCAGGCTGGAGTGCAATGATTCACTGCAACCTCTGTCTCCTGGGTTCGAGCGATCCTCCTGCCTCAGCTCCCAAGTAGCTGGGACTACAGGCATGTGCCACCATGCCTGGCTAATTTTTGTAGTAGAGACAGGGTTTCACCATGTTGGCCAGGCTGGTCTTAAACTCCTGACCTCAAGTGATCAGCCAGCCACGGCCTCCCAAAATGCTGGGATTTCAGGTGTGAACCCCCCAAGCCTGGCCTAATGTAACACATTTCTTAACTAACTAATGTATACCAAAAATTTTTGGAGGACCAAAACCTATGCCATGCAACAGCTCACAGATTAGGCATAGGGACATGAGGAGAGACATAAATCAAACACTAATGCAACATAAAAAACGGCGAAGTCAAAATGTAGAAATAGGGAGAGGGCTCTGACATGCCAGTAGTGTTGGTTTTTTTGTTTGTTGTTATTTTTGTCTTTTACTTTTCCCTAAAGCAAAATAGTTTACTGAGAAGACTGGAAAGAGGGAAGGAGGTGGGACAGAGGATGTTTCAAGCAGAGGAAGCAGAATGTGTGAAAACATGATAAGAAAGAGACTGACAGCAGGGCACGTAATTGGTGACTAATGACTCAGGCAAGCTGCACCAGGGGTCCCAGCTCAGTGGCAAAGGATGAGTCTTCCCTCATAGAGAACAATAAAATCTCATAGACTATATTTGAGGCACTACAGTTTCTCTTGAAACACATAGGAGGGACCCTTGATCAGAGGCCATTAGGGGAGAACCAGGTAGTGAACTCTGGAAGAAAGGCTAGTTTTAAGTAGTAGAGGGGTCAGCAGAATCAAATCTTGCAGAGGCGTCAAGTAAAAATTGAAACAAGAAGGTTTTTCCATTGTTGTTGGCAATTAGGTGACTGGTGGACTTTTCTTTCAAAACTAGAAAGTGAACTCTATATAGGTTGGTGGCTTCCACTCTGATTCAACGCTAGAAGTATCGGAGGTACAAAAGTGGGCGTACTTAATCATAGAACTGTCTCTCTGTCTCTCTCTGACACACACACAGCACCCCCTTCCCTGACACACACACACACACACACACACACACACACACACACACTCTAACCTGTCGCAAACTGTTGGGGAGGCAGAAGGTGGTGGTATACCTGTTGTGTATGGGGTGGGAAGTGCAGAAGCAGAAGAAGGTCAGGCGCTTTGGAAGGCGAGTAATGGGACAGGGTTTCTAAAGAGCCACTTTGCCTATTCTGAGCCAGTAGAGCTTAGCACTAAGTAGTACCTGAACTTTCCTTCTCACCTTTCTCATTCCCCAAATGGTTAGATTATTTCAAAGACACAGAGATATGGCAGTGAGGTAGGGTGTCAACCTGGTTTGTGATCCTGTGTGTGTGTAGCATTTGGAGAGTGCAAGAGGAAACAAATAATAAAAAGACATAGGGCAAAATTATAACAAGAGAAGCTCTCTATCCTGAGATGCACCAATCACCGCCCTGTCACCCCTCATTAAGGTCATCTGGAAACTCAAAAGCTAGGGTTCAGGTTTTTAAACTTCACCACTCTCCACAGTTATGATTATAAAAATGGATAGCCTCTCTTCACAGGCTTTTACAGACCATCCAAACATTCTAAACTGCACATTCACCTCAGTCTCTGTCTAGCTATGTTGCATTGTTTACAGCTTAACCCCTTCAGCATTGGAAAATTACTACATCTTTACAAAATGAAAATATAAAATATATATAAATATGAATACATAAAATATAAATAAAATTCAAAAATAAAATAAAAGTGAGTGTTGTGATGTTGCTCAGGCTAGTCTCAAACTCCTAGGCTCAAACAAAACTCCCACATTGGCATCCCAAAGTACTGGGATTATAGGCACCAGCCACCATGCCCAGCATCATTTTAACTATTTTAAATGAATGTGTAAATCAACAAATGGCAAAGTCTTTGGAAAATATTGGGGAATGACCCGGGAGGTTAATAGATAATAACAATGGGAAAGACAAGAAGGTGTTGTAGCTGGTTGTCATTCATCAAAGGAGTAGAGAATTTTACAGAGGGCTAAAAAAGTGGTATTTTAAGGCTGGCTATCTTGATTTTACTGAAACTATTCATAGTCGATTCCAGCCCCAAAGTACATGAGAAGTAGTGATAAGGCAAATGGGTAGAATAATGTTTTGAAAAGGTTAAGAGTAAGAGAATACTTCTTGGAAATGCAGGTTAATGAGGACAAAGTGTTAAGGGTTAGTGCTAGGAGGATGATGGGTAAGAAAGTTTGGAAATGTAAATGAAGGTACTGCGAAGGTGTGAAGGAGGTTGCATTTGAGTTATAGCTTAAGGATGACAAGAATCATTCATTCAATGCAAAATAAACATTTATGGGGCATCTAGGAACTATAAGCAATATAGTGATATATTTTCAAATTTCATGGGTCTGGCAAGCCAGTGGGAGTGGTTGAAAGAATCGTATTTTTTTGCTGTTGTTTTGTTGTTGTTTTTATTTTGGAGACGGAGAGTCTTTCTCTGTCTCCCAGGCCGGAGTGCAATGGCAGGATCTCGTTTCACTGCAACCTCCGCCTCCCGGGTTCAAGCGATACTCCTGCCTCAGCCTCCTGAGTAGCTGGGATTATGGGTGTACACCACCATGCCTGGCTAATTTTTGTATTTTGAGTAGAGACAGGGTTTCACCATGTTAGTCAAGCTGGTCTCGAACTCCTGACCTCCTGATCTGCCAGCCTAGGCCTCCCAAAGTGCTGGGATTACAGGTGTTAGCCACCATGCCTGGCCCCAAGCATCACATTAACAAATGCACGCATATAAACTGAGATAAGTACCTGAACAAATGTAGAGGAAAAAAAAATACAAAATAAATGATACTGGCCAGGAGAGGTGGCAGTGGCTCCTGCCTGTAATCCCAGCACTTTGGGAGGGCGAGGCAAGTGGATCACCTGAGGTCAGGAGTTTGAGACCAGCCTTACCAACATGGAGAAACCCCATCTCTACTAAAAATACAAAAATTAGCCCAGCGTGGTGGTACCTACCTGTAATGCCCGCTATTTGGGAGGCTGAGGCTGGAGAATCACTTAAACCTGGGAGGCAGATGTTGCGATGATCCGAGATAGTGTCATTGCACTCCAGCCTGGGCAACAAGGGAAAACTCTGTCTCAAAAAAAAAAAAAAAAAAAAAAAGAGAGATAGAAGAAGAAGGAGTTACTTATGGTGAGAAAGGAGGCAACAGATGAAGCAACACACATAACATGGTGTTGCAGGGAAAATGGCCCGTTCCAGAAGTTCACAGAGGGACAATATGACTGGCGGCCAGAAGACCAGGAGATAGAGTCATAGAAGAAAAATGCCTAGATAGAAAGCAAGGACCAGACAGTATAGAGATACTCTGTTTTGTTTTTAACTATATTTAAAGTTGTGGAGGATTTCAGTTTTTGTTTGCTTGTTTTTTGTTTTTTAACTTTTTTGTTTTGCAATGAGAATGATTAAAGAATCTTAGGATAAAAAGGACCAAGTTGTGCATTTTGAAAATGTACCTTAGCTGAGATATATACAAGAATGGAAATGTGGGCAGGATGGATGAGGGAGGTCTGTCAGGATGTCAACATAGTCATCCAGGAGAGAGAGAGAGTTGGCTTGGACTGGGGCACAGTTCATAGAAATATACAAGTTGGAAAATTCAAAAAGATATTTAGGAGGGAGAATCCACAGGATTCAGTGACGGATTTGACACAGAACAGGTGTGAGGAGGTGGGAGAAAGTCAAGGACCCAGTGTGGGCAGGAAGATTATGGGTTCAGTCATGGACCTGCTGAGTTTGAAAACTTCTGAAGCATCCATGTGAAGACTGCATGTTTCACTGAAGTCTTAGGTAGGGAGAATATAGAGGAAGAAAATATTGAGAGCTTAGAATAGACCTTTGAGCAATTCCAACATCTGCATTAATCAGTGAAAGGGACAAAGCAGCCAGTGAGATGGGAGAAAAATTGGACTGTGTGATTGAAAGCCAAGGGAAGAGATTTTCTTTTTCCTTTTTTTATCAGCTTTATTGAGGCATTGTTGGCAAGTACAATTTATAAGTTTAAGGGGTACAGTGATGATTTCATATACAAATATATTTTGAAATGATAACCACTATCAAACTAGTTAACACATTTATCATTTCACCTAATTACCTTTTTTTTAGCTTTGTAGTGACAACATAATATCTACTCTCTTATCAAATTTCAGGTATACAATATTGTTAACTATAGTCACCATGCTATACAGTAGATTTCTATTCATCTTATAACTAAAAGATTATACCCTTTGTGCAATCAATAAGCAATGAATGGTCAACAGTGTCCCAAACCACTCAGAAGTCTATTAAAATAAGTCCTGGAAAATTTCCCATGCATTTTAGCCTCTTAAAAGCAACTGGTCCTATTAGAAGTTACAGTGAAGTGGACTAAGGAGGTAGTAGGAAATGGGGAAATAGAAACTGCACACACAAGTTTCAGGGATTTTGCATGGAAAGGAGTGGGAATAAAAGGATGTTTTTTGATACAGAATCTCATTCTGTCACCAGGCTAGAGTGCAGTGGCATGATAGACATGAGACACTCTAGCATTTTTAAATATCTGAGAAAAATCTGGATGAGAAGTAGTGAATGAAAATCTGGGGGAAAGGATCAATAATAAGTAGAGAGAGGACTGTGAAAGGTTAGGATAGGTTTTAAAGTCCAGGATGGGGATTTGCTATGTGTAAAAGAGATGTTCCTTCTTATACAGAGATGAGTTTTTAGGGTTCGTGTAAAGTTTTCTAGCAGGGAGTTAAAAAATGTTTTTTGGGCCAGGCACTGTGGCTTATGCCTGTAATGTTAGCACTTTAGGAGGCCAAGGCAGGCAGATCACGAGGTCAAGGTCAGGAGTTTGAGACCACCCTGGCCAATATGATGAAACCCCCTCTCTACTAAAAATACAAAAATTAGTTGGACGTGGTGGTGCACACCTGTAATTCCAGCTACTTGGGAGGCGGAGGCAGGAGAATCGCTTGAAACAGAAAGGTGGAGGTTGCAGTGGGCCAAGATCATGCCACTGCACTCCAGCCTGGGTGAAAGAGCAAAACTCCATCTCAGAAAAAACAACTGTTTATATCAAATGAAAGCCCAGGTCAACCGCTAAGAAGGTGATGCGTGCAGCCATGGGAATCTCATTGCAGCCTGATGTCCTCCAAGCTGCTCCTTGTAGAAAAGATCTTTCCTAATATCCCACAGCACAAAAGAGGTCAGGCTGTAGGTAGCATACTCTAAAGTATAATACAAACTTAACATACACACACAGAAACACAGTATCTTAAGAGAAAAATAACAAATCATAAGCATGGTGGCTATAATCCATGTTTAGAAAAAATCCAACCGTCTAGGTTCATATTTATGTTAATATATATACCTTACGCGACATGACCTCTCAGCTTTAAACAACTGCATAATCAAACGAGTCCAACAAAGTTTCTTTGCACCCTCTAGGCAACCTATTATATTACACAAAATATATGCTTTTAATTAACAACATTCTACAATTCTTTAGCTTTCAAACATTGAAGTGACTCAGACATTTGACATCATTTAATTTTACTTACCTTTGTTTAACTTAACATAGTTATTTATTTTCACAGCATAAACGTTAAGCAAATTTGTAGCAATGTATATTTGATGATGAAATGCAACAGAGCATTTTTTTTAAATACTTTTATTTTAGGATCAGGGGTACATTTGCAGTTTTGTTGTATGGATTATTTTGTCACCCAGGTACTAAGCCTATAATCCAATAGTTGTTTTCTCTGATCCCACCCTCCAGTGGGAAGAGAGGTAGACCCCAGTGTGTGTTATTCCCCTCTTCGTGTTCATGTGTTCTTATCATTTATCTACCACATAAAAGTGAGAACATGTGGTATTTGGTTTTCTGTTCCTGCATTAGTCTGCTAAGAATAATGGCCTCCAGTTCCATCCATCTTCCAAATGCAAAGAATATGATCTCATTCTTCTTTTGTGGGTACATAATATTCCACGGTGTATATAGATCACATTTTCTTTATCTAATCTACCATTGGTGGGCATTTAGGTTGATTCCATGTCTTTGCTATTGTGAACAGTGCTGCAATGAACATACACATGTGTGTGTCTTTATGGTAGAATGATTTGTATTCCCTTGGGTGTATACTCAGTAATGGAATTTCTTAAAACAGACATTAAATGGCTAACCAAAAATATTATTAACTACTACGCCTGGCTCAGCATAGTTGTTATTACTAAAACAAAACAAAGAAGTATTTTAAAATGCAACAAAATGTCCTAAAAGATTTTTAAAACAGTATAGAGATAGAAAATTTGGAAATAATGTAAAATGTGAATGAATGACTGACAGAAATATAATATCAGAACTTGCATTTGCTTTGCTATTTTTAAAAGAATGTTAAATTTTTTTTCAAATCCTAAAGAAAGATATATAACATATGGAGGAACCTGTAGTCTGGGAAAGACAATGGGATAGTAAGCACCTGGGTAGCCCAGATGAATTCAGAGCTAATCCCAGATGGAAAGCACTTGCAGGTAGAGAGGGAAAATTATTTTTGTAATCATTTTTGTTCTCCAAACAATTCTCTGGGAAAGATAAAACAGGAACTGTCTCCCCATCTCCAGCTCCCATAGTCAATCTCCACCTGTCCCTCAGTGCACTGTTCCCCGAACCACAAGACTCATGGCTGGCAAGGTTCCTGCGGATGATTTTTATGAATTCTCCTGTTTCACAGACAATAAAACTCTCATCCTGGGAGTAAATGGAATTGCTCAAGGACACCACCTTATTTAATTCAAAGTCACTGAAGAACCCAGATGTCCTGATATTAAATGAAGAACACTTTAACTCAATTTAGCGTTTACTTAGGAAAACTGACCAAGATAAACCAAAGTATTTAATTTCTATTCCTCTATTTCTGTAACAATTTGAGATAAGTGAAAACACTTGCTCATGAATTAGACTGGCAAATATTGTCCATATATAATGTTCACAAGCAAAAATTGAGATTCAACCAGCAATCATGTAACATTAAAATTAAAATCAATAAATTTGATGGGATTAAGTGAAAAATTCACTCACAGAAATCACTATTGTCATTTTGCTTACTTAAAAAATTAACCAAACTTTACATAAAAATTATTAACAATGATATTAATTACAATTTTTTATTATTGCCACACACCTTTAGCACTTTTAAGCAACACAAATTTATGATCTCACAGTTCCGCAGGTCAGAAATCTATTGCTGACACAGTTGGTTTCTCTGTTTTGGATTTCACAAGGCTGAAGTCATCATGTTGCCTTGAAAGGCTCTAGAGAAGAATCTGCTCCCTAGCTCCTTCAGTTTGTTGACAAAAATGTAGTCTTTTATGGTTGTAGGACAGAGGTCCCCACATCTTCTTGCTGGCTGGCAGCTAGAAGTCTTCCTTATCAGGAGATAGGAAGAAGCATCCTTGCAAGTGGGCCCTGCATCTCAGAGCCAGCATGTCAAATCATTTTCATTCTTGTAATTTCTCTGGTTCTCTGATTCTCTTTCTGCTGCATTTCTCTTCAGCCTTCTTCTTCCAGGTGGAGACTGTTCTCTGATTTCAAGTGCTTATGGGATACACTTAAGCCCACCCAAATAATTTGGGCTAATTATCCTACTTTAAGTTCCATGGTTTTATTACATCTGCAAAGTGTTTTCTGCTACGTAAAGTAACAGATTCACAGATACTAGGAATTGGTACAAGGACATCTTTGGCGGGCCATTATTTTGGTTACCACGATTACCTGATTCCAGAAAGAAATGTAATAGCCCTTACCAAAATGTCACTGCTCTGTAATATCTTATGTATTGGAATCTAAAGTCCAGTTTCCAGGCTCATCTTATCCCACCTCTATTCCCTGCCTCTTCAGTTCTTACTTGTGGTCTTTTACTAATTTTACTGATTGATTAGTCCACATGCATACACAAGTACTATGGAAGCAGGTTGTGACTCTTCTGAGACATAAGTTTGGATAAAATGGTGAGCAATCAATCCAATGTTAGGTGAAACTGGAACTCAGTGGTCAGGAAGCCCCAGTAAGAACTGGCTATTGACACCTGGTCAGCATGACTGGAAGTCTCTAGTAACGTGTCACAGGCCTTGGACTTTTTCTGTGCTGGTGCCATGAAGAGGGTGATGACAGTGAAGACATTGACCTCATATTTGCACATGATCTAAAATTGGGCACAAAGATGATAGCAAAATCCAGATTGGAGTTTATTTCACTAGGCTGGACTGAATTGGACACCAAGTTAAATTAATCAAGAATGAACATTATGTCATACATAATGCCACACTAATAACAAGATAAGATAGGATTTGGTAGGAAAACTTCTGAAAATCATCAGAGAGTTTTAGTCTGTGCCATGGTTTCACTTTTAAAAGACTCTCAAAAATGAGTCCTCTGAAACTCTGCAATGGCTCTTGAGTAACCTATTTCTCTGAAAATAACTGAAATAGGGAAAGAGCATGTTACTTTGTATTTCCAGAGGGCTGGAGGTAGTGGACTCAAAGCATTTGCTTTCCTAAGAGGTTTATTATGTGTCTTAAAATAATTAGACAGAATTGAGCAGAGAGCTGTTCTTCACACCCTCTCTAATTACCACTACTTGAAGCAAATTAGAATGAATCCAACTGTTTCTTACCTTGTCAAAGGCCGTATTGAGGACGGGAATAATTAATTTTCAAATGGAATGGATTTCTAAAGCTTTCATGTGGGTTGAATGCAAATTATATCTTAAAATATAATGTGCTATAACTTTGCTATCAAAAATGCTATTTTTCATGACATTGTAGAGAAAATCAAATAATTTTATTACATTTATACTACCCTCTTTACTTCTATATATGGGAAATATAAATGATAACTGAATAATCAATATGAAAACACCAAAAACTATTGTTAAAAAGATTCTTAGTTAATATATCCCATAGCATGTATGACCTACTCAGAATAAATGTTTACTATATAAAATTTGTATTTATAAAAAATGTATTAAATGGTATTTATTTGCATATCTATAATATGCATATAATATATATACATATATAATACATATAAACATATCATGTATATATTTGCTTCACAAAGTGATTCTTGAGAAAATATTGTAACATAATTAGCTTCTCCAATGAATGTACTGGATGATTTGGTTTAGTTAAATTTAGTTTGTACCATTTTAAGGCAAGACACTAATTTTTATGTAATACATATCTCCTGGGGCTTACTGTCCAAATACAAAGATAAAATCATGCAAAATTTGTTATTAATTACTTTTAGGAATGCATGGTCATATTTAACTACAGAAGCAATCAAAGAGCATTCAAAATTTGGGATGTTTTTTGGAAATGTGGTTGAGTTAAACTATTGATAAACTGTACTTTACTTACATTTGGTCAAGTCTCTTGTCCTTTCCTGTCGATGGCTATTTTTAAATACTGCTATTTCTTTAAGTCCCTAAACTCCCCACTTCCAACCTATATACTTCTCCTTATTAGTTTTACCAGATACCTACATATTGAGCTCTAATAAGAACAGTATATGTGAGCATTCCAGGTTGCAGAAATGGATAACTCTCTCTGTACCTATTTTCATACTTGGATGATCATCATTAGTTGTATTGATAAACACTACTTTCTGGACATACAAGACCACAATTTTAGACTTTGATAAACTCATCAAAATCACATTGTTCAGTCAATTATCTGTAAAACCAACTGACGTTTTCTCAGAAATAACCTCAGTCTCACTGGATACATATGATCTTCAACCTAAAATGACCAAACACATCCATTTAGCTTTATCCTTAAAATATCCCCACTGTATCTGGCTCCTGTGGCTTCCAGTCCTTGAAGAATGTTTTTACTCCGATCTGTAATCCACCTCCTTGACTCTCTTTTTTTTCCACTGCTATCTAATCTCCCCAGAGCATCACTTCCACTTGTCATCTACTTAGCATTCTCATCTCCTGACTTTCCTGAATCATTAACAGCACTATACTATTCTTAAGTCCTTCTCTTATTTCTGTAGAGGAACATTCTTTTTTCCTATCAAAAACCTAATCATACTACTGATATGACTCTTATACTTTTATATGACTGTGATCTATCAATTACCCTCTCTCTTATGTACTTTAAATTTTCCCTTCTTCCCCTTCATTCTGACATCTTCCTAAGAATTTAACATACTCAGGTCTGTCTGACCTTAAAAAAATAAAATCAACAATGTCAGCAACAACTTGCATATCTCCAGACAAGGTGCTGGGTTTCCCATCCCTTGACAGCCAATCTTTCCTGGATGATTGTTCTTCGCTTCTCTAGCTACTGGAATAAAAAAAGCATTACAACGACTCCAACAAAGCCACCTTTCCTTCTCTGAAGATTTCGACACTTCATAATCATCAAATGTAAAGTCTGTTCTTAAGCCTTTAACATTACGGAAAATGTCGGAAAAAGCTAATACTGAAAGGATGAAATACTTTTGAGTCAGACCACAGAGCCAAAACCCTGGCTGTGCCACTCATTGTGGATGCAACTTGAGCAAGTGACTTACATTTCTGAGCTTACTTTCCCCATAAGTAAAGTGCACATGAAAAAGTGGCTCATAGTGTTGCTAGGAGTTATGACATTCAAATAGTGGCACATAATCACCTAATGCTATTGTTGATTCCTTCTTCCTAATACGTGCATTAAAATATGCATTGTACCACGTGTCAAACTTGCATATATTACATGCGGACTGGTTGGGGGATTGGTAGATGAAATATGTATATGGACAAAAAAGATTGTGTTCCTTCTGCCTTCTCCTGACTGTCTGTCTACTGTCATCTATTTTCTGATAAAATATTGAAATGCCTTGTGTTATGGGCCCATGAATCTTTTCCTCTTGCTTCTTATACAGCAGTTTGTTATTTCATTCAATAGGTTTTTATTGCATGCTCAAGTACCAAGCATTATACCATCTGCTAGAAATAGTGGTAAAAGCGTTGGGGTTCAGGGGAGCCCTCAGTTCCCCTGAGAGGATGTTTCTCCAGGTTCTTGGTCTATCACTCCCCAAGAATGGGAGAGGAGACCACGGTGCAGTGTGCTCGTAAAAGTAAATGCTGAATTCAACAGTGTTTGTAGAAAGTGATTTTATTTAGGTAAAGAAAGAGAAAAAGGAGAAGAAGAGACAAAGAAACAGCTAACTCTCACACTGAGTGAGGGAATCCAAGACAGATGGAATCCAGGAGAGGAAAGCAGCTTCCACACTGAGTGGAAGGGAATAGAGAAAAAGATGGAGTTTAGGAGGGGAAGACAGGCTTCCACAAGAGAGTGTGGAAGGGGACTCCAGAGGGGAAATCCAGGAGAGAGAAAGATGGCTTCCACCAGGGTGGAAGGGATTCCAAACATGGAGTCCAAAGCGGTGAGGAAGAAAGGGACTTTTAAGCTGGGAGGAACTCCCACCTTCTCCAAGATCCCTGGCCAATGAAAGGAGTTCCTTGGAACTTCCGCTGGAGCGATTGACTTCTGTTTCTTCTTGCGCCTGCAAAAATTAAAACAGAGACCGTTAAATCTCCCGGATGGAGAGAGATGGGAGTGGGGCACGGCACTGGGAAGTTCTTGCCCTTAAAACTACGCCCCCTTGTGGACCTGGAAAGAGAACACATTCTCTCGAAAGAAAAGATTCTTTACCTTACAGCTCTCACACACTAGTGTGAGGAGAGAGTAAATAAATAAGCAAACAAATAAAGGAAAATAAGAATATCACATTATCAGTGCTATGAAGCAAATAAACCAACACGCAGTGACTAAAGAAGGCTGGTCACTCTCTCAGAAAAGCTTGCACTGAGTTAACACTTTCATAATAAGTAGTGGTTGACCAGGAGAAGAAAGGGAGGCAAAGCATTTCAGGTAAAGGAATCACCAAATACGAAAGCCTTCAGAGAGCTATGAACTTGGCGTGCTGAGAAACAGAAAGCTAAAGAAGTTGGAATTTGTAGATAAAGAAGTACGGGGAATGGTAGATGAAATATGTAACTCAGATTTGAATTTATTCTGAGTGTGTAATGAGAAGGTGAGAGAAGTTTTAGATCATGTAAATGTTTATGACTAGATTTGTTTTGACAACATTACACTTGCCTGCTCACTGAAGAACAGACCGTGTAAGGGCAAAAGTAAGAGCTAGACGTTCTAGGGAGAAGGATATGACAATAATTTGGGAAAGAAGAGATGTTTACTTGGATGAGAAGTAACAATGAAGATAGTGGAAAATGGACAGATACTGAAACTATTTTTTAAATAGAGATGAAATGTTTTGCTAATAGCTTGGATATAGGAGATTAATAAATGGTAGGAATCAAGGACAAGTCCAGAGTTTGGAGTTTGACCGTATGGGGAAATGCTGTTGCTTGGAGGAATATATTGAAGTAGTGGTCATGTTAAATGTGCAGTGCATATGAGACACCCAATTGGAAAATCGCAGCAAGCATGTGAGTTTAGAGATCAGTGGAATTATCAGGATGGAAGTACACATTTGAGAATCATCAGCTTAAAAAGCTGTGTGACAGATAAAATCCAAGATTGAAAAGCACAGTACTGAGTCCTCGGGCACTTTATCATTCATCAGAGACAGCCAAGGAGACAGAGCTGTAATAGTCAATGTTGTAAGAAGCCAATTCAGTCCAGATGCCTCTTCTGAAGTTCAGATCCATTTTGACCTCAATCTATCTAGAAGTAAACGCATGTTCCTCTGAACCAAACCAGGGAGTTATCCTTAATAACGTCCTCTCCCTGACAATTCCCACTCAATCTCTTTCCTAGTCCAATCAATTCTACCTCCCAAATATCTGTTGAATATAGTGTCTCCGTCTCTCTTTCTCTCACTAAAATGATTCTGTTTTAGTTTCTACCCTCATAATGCATCATATGCGTCAATCTTCTAACTGATTATTGTCTCCAGTCTGCTGGTTTTACTGCATCCTTCCTCTGTTCTTAAGGGTATTTCAAAGTGTAAAATTTCTTTTTATCATTCCCTTCTTAAAAGACTTTGATGAACCTATTGCCTTTAAGATTTGAAATTTCAAACTCTCTTGCATAGTTTCATGATCCCGTATAATTTAAATAGTGTCTCTCTTTTTTATTTGTCAAATAAATTAATAAAAATTAATAAATGAGTGAATAAAGTTAATTAATATGTCTTGAGGCTTCTTTAATGTATTTTTCTCAGTATAACGTAGATTGCTCAGAAAGAAATTAAACAATAAAGAAACTTTTAGAAGAAAAAGGCCAAGATGAAAAATAGAGTGTTTATTTTTAGTCTGTTTCAAATTCATTGAAAATGACTGAGCTTGGAGTTTACGATGGTATGAAATAATACAAATGGTAGCTGAAGTCTGAAGTACTTATTAAAGGCAGCAGAGAAAAGATTGCAAGGAAAGATAGTTGAGCTTACAGTGACAGATTCATCATTTGAGGATCAGTGAGAAGGAAGCCAGAAAAAGAGGCTTATTAGACACATGCCATAAGTCTTTAACAAGTCACATCTTAGTCCAGTCGATTTAAATAATCTGTTTAATTAAGTCCATTATAAAATTATAATTATAATAACGTAGATAATATAAAGGTAAAATTATTCTGAAAATAGTATACTATTAAAGGAATAAATATTAAAGTTCTATAGCTGATTTCATAAATATTTGACATTGTTTGAAAACATGCAATAAGAATACTTAGTGAATTAGACATATTATACATGCATAAAAAGGCAAATAAAATACTTATTTTTAATTAACACCTTTTGAACTTTGAAGATATGGAATATATAATATCTAGACATATTGTTTCCCTAGGCTCTTCATGTTGACTATATAACCCAATATATAGCTAGATATTCTGGAGAACTTTGAATGTGCTATTCTTAAATATGTCATATTAAACACTAAGTTTTTTGTAAGTTTTTAACAGGATTCCTAAGGATTTTCAAGGATTCCTTAAACAAGGAAGCCATCAATATCTATCACAAAATGTCTGGAAGAAGGTCATTTCAGGTTTAACTCGTTCACTCCAGACCTTACATCTTTTTTCACTGACAAAGTTGGCAATGCACTCACTTATGGCCCCAAAATCCCTGCTGAAATTTCAGACATCATGTCTTCATACAGCAGTACTTCAGGTGGGAATGAAATGCATGAGAGAAAAAGTTCTCCAAACATGACTCATTTTCACAGACATAGACAAATTTTCACAGAAGCAGATTATTTCTTACATCCTATTTGCCTGAAGAGAAACTAAAGGCTCATAAGCATTTTTATCAAAAAAAAAAAAAAAAAAAGAAAATCAATTAGTCTGATGAACTTAGACTGATTTATCCTTTGGGATGGGCCACATTGCCATCCAAACAAAATTAGGATTCTGAGAGTAAGAATGGAGAAATAACTATAAACCAAAATATTTTTTGTAGTCATAAAAATCCTAAAGCAAAACCATGGAAATTATTAAAACGGATATTGGTCATAGGTCTAGGTATTGTGAGAAATGCTCCTGGGTTTTAAAATAAAAAAGAAACAAAATACCCTATTTTCCTTCTTGTATTATTGGAGCACTTCCTGACCTTTCTTCAATGCACTTATGTCTTCATGATAAATTTTACCACTATGAAATGTCACTCATTATCTCTGGTAATACACTTTCTCCTGAAATCTGTTTTATCTGAGATTAATATAGCTCTCCAGGTGTCTTAAGATTAGGCTCCATGATATATATTTTTTCTATTCTTTTACTTTTAATATATGAGTGCCTTTGCGTTTAAAATATGGAAGAACTGACTTCTTTTAATCTAGCCTGCAATCTTAGCCTTTTTAATTAAAGTATGTAGCCCATTTATATTGTATGCAATTATTGACATGATTGGGTTTAAGTCTCTTATCTTGCTATTTGTTTTCTTTTTATCTCTTCTTTTTACTTATTTGTTCCTCCTTTTATGTCTTATTTTGGGTGCATCAAATATGCGTTGGTGTTTCACTTGACCACTTCTGCTGGAAATGTGTTACGGGGTTTCTCTAGGAATAATAATATGCAAGTTTAACTTGTGACAAAATACTCTGACTCATGTCATACCATTTCATGTATAATGTGAGAACATTACAACATTATACTTCCATTTATTTCTTTTTCCATTTTCCTATTAGTGTCATAATTTCTATGTGTATTATAACCTCTACAATACTATAGTTTGTAAAAAAAAGATTATTATTTTGAAGGCATTAAAAAAAAGAATGAAAACTGGTTTCATATATGCCCACATATTTGCCATTTTTTGTGATTTTGATTTATTTTGGTAGGTATGAGTTTTCACCTAGCATAATTTTTCTTCAGCCTTGAGAACGTCATTTAACATTTTATTACTAGTAGTGCAGGTTTGCTGGTAACAAATTCTAAAAATGTTTTTATTTTGCCTTTATTTTTGAAGGACATTTTTATAGATATAGAATTCTAATTGAAAATAGTTTTAGCACTTTACAAATATTATTCCATTGTCTTCTGAGTTGCACTGTTTTCAATGAGAAGCCAGTTGATTTGTCATTCTTTGTATAAAATGATTTTTTCCCTGTAGCTGCCTCAAGAACTTTTCATCTTTCCTGTTAACTTATGGAAATATTTATAATGTTATTTTCACATTCTTACCATTTCTGAGTTTATTGCTAACAACTGTATCCTTCTTCAGGTTATACATTGTATTTTCTTGTTTTTGTATATGTTTGTAACTTTTTATGGTAAATTAAAGTTGCAGGTACTACTCTGCTGTGGGTTCGTTTTTTTCCATTAGTAAGTGCTGAGATTTGTTCTGGCAGTGGGTGAATTTAGTAATGACTTTTTATTAATGCTTGTTTCAAATATGAAAAAAGTCACACATATGTTTTTCAATCACACAGACAAATCAAGATTGAGGAATAATTTTTTCGAAGTGCCCCAAAAAGTGTGATATTTTTTACTCATACTAAAATAATTGTCTTTACTGTTGATATGTAAATTGGACTTTGTCCATTGAAAAGAAAGTGTTTTGCTTTTTTAAAAAAGTAAAATTAAACTAGAAAAAATTATCTTTGTTCGCAAGTTATTTAACTATAAAGTGAATTACGATTAACAAGTCAGAAATGAAGTCAAACAAACTATAAACCTTTTTATAAAATTAAAACATATAATCTAGAAAAAAACAAGGCTTGGTTTTAAGCTTTGTATGGCAAATCTATGATAGCATTTACCCTAAGCCTAAGGTAGCTCTAGTCTTAAAATACTTCCTGTGTCTCATTTGAATATATGAAATATTCTGCCACTATCTCTTCATTCTGGCTAGCCAGAAATCCCATATTTTCCAGTGCTATTGGACTTCCGAGATTTCTGTTCATCTCAGAGCCCTCTGCAGGGTTGGGCCTTTCTTCTGCTAGTCCTCATGGAATCTCATCCTGGGCACACATATACAGCTAACATTTAAGGAAAATTTTTTTTACAGGTTTCTGATCCCTTTTTGTTTTTGCAATGCTAACTCATCTCTGGTACCCTACCCCATAAATCCCATAAATCCTAGGCCTCAGCAACCCCAACCTTTGATCTTTGCTTCCTCTTCCCAGAAAATCTGCTGCTGTCTGTTTGATTTCCACTTCCCTGTGTCAAGGTTGGAAAGGTGCCCCAGGCAATAAGCTAGGGTGACGGTGGAGATCAACTTGTATTCTCCTCTCTCAAAGATCCAGTCCCTGTGTTGTCAGTTTACTCATGCCCAAAATGAATTGCTTCAGATATTTTATCAAGTATTACAGCTGTTTACTGTAGAAGAGTAAGTATAATACCTTTAGCTGGTAATAGCCAGTTCAGATTTCTCTGATGTACTTATAAATAATATAAATCTTTTGTTCCACTTGTAGCAGTTTGTCCCAGACCTATCACCCCAATTTAGTGAAAGAAATTCTACTTTGCACTGTACTCTAGCCATTCACATCTGACTTACTTTTATTTTAAAATAACATACTTAAAATCAAAAAGATTTATAGGATCTACACTCAAAATTTCTTTGGGGAATTATCTTCCCAAGAAAAAAGCCACAGGAAATAAATGCAAAATGTAAACTCCTGCCATTGTTTTAGTTTTATCGTTTCTAAATACTGTAGCTTCACGAGGATTTGAGACTCCCCACTGACAAATGTACTTAGTTAAAATCGTTGCATTTATTTACTGGGGAGGTTTGAAGTTTGTGCAGCTATAATCCCTATCTATGGTCATTACATCTCAAGGTGCCCTCTTTTGCCTCATTTACATTCTGAAACCTCTCCTGTTCCATAGAGACAGAGTTCCACTCAACCCTCTGCAGTTGGTGTTCAACAGCAAACAGGGAGTACAATGAACTGCTAACTTATAATTATTCTAAAAGAACACCATTTGCCACTGAGATAATGGGAGAGAATAGCGACATTCAGGAACTTATATAATACATTACTCCTTATTTTAACCTACAATTCAAGTTAGACTGCCTTTGGTTACATATTTATTTGTGGCTATAATGTAGTTACCCAGTATAATTGACAAGGAAAAAAAAGGAGGGAAATTGGTAGAGTAAAAGCGGCCGTTGTAAAACAGTTCTAAGACCAGTTATTCTGCTACCTTCATATTTCTTTTTTATCACCCAGTGGTGGAACACATATTTCTTTTGTTTTTGTACCTATAATTCATCTTCCAGCGGGTGACTGGATGTGTGAAAGTGGCTTCAATTTATTTCTTCCCTGCTTGCCATATCACTATATATTTATTTGGCTTGTTGTTAAAGTTCTCAGTTATACTTTTAAAAACTTTAACAGAAATTCTGACTGAATGAAAATAGCTTGAAAGATATTAGAAAATATAATTTAAAGGAAATACTTCCAATTAAATGATTGCTTTCCATTGTAGGGGACTAGAAATTTAAACCATGAGAACGTGATGGATAGCAATTAATTACTATTAGTCCCGTATTTCAAAATATCAATTAAATAAATAATAGATTTATTTAAGCATTTTAGGTAGTTATATATATTTATTACTATTAGATAGTCATAATATGATGCATAAAAATAAATGTTCTTAGTTATTAAGTTATTAAATTTTTTTGCTACGTTTTCTTCATACTGTAAGAGGTAAAAAATTACCTCTTAACTTCATTCTAGCCTATGTTTTTTTTATGGCAACCAATCATACCAACCTTTTTCATTTTTTGAGTACATACTACAAACCACAATCTCCATCTTTTATTTTTTTTTTTCTTAGAAATCTTTCCCCATATTTCACATAGCAGTTACTTACTCATTGCCCAGTATCCATCTAAAAAACAGATTTTGTTCACATAATTCTTTCTTGGCGTCTCCACCAAGAACAGTCTATTTTTAGTTGCTGTATACTCACATAGGATCATATACTGGGTGTCCTCTACTTCTGCAATGTTCATCTTTTTACACATACTGAAAACTCTTTGAGGCAGAAACCGTATTTGTTTTATTTGGTGCCATTTACCCTGTACCCAGTATCCAACACATTGCATTGAATGTAGTAGGCCCTTAATAAAAATAGAATACCTGGGGAACAAATGAATGAATTTTAGGATTTCCTTGAAATAATTTTTAAATATTCACTCCAACCTTTACACACATGCACATACACACAGCACGCACTGAAAGCCCTTTACCATGGAGCACTGGAAGCCCTAGGCTGCACTGTGCTGAGCCAGAAGTTGTTGACTTGTTTATCTGTAATCAGCCAACAGTAATATTTAGAGCACAAAGTAGACATCTGCTCATGGCCATACAACTGACTAACATATGATAGATTTATTTAATCACCCGGATCCTGGTTCATATAATACTAGAAACAAATAAACAGTTTCCACCCATGTTTATTTCCTTAATGTGTTGTTTGTATTACTCAGAAAATTCAGTAAGAGTTGTTACACTCATTGCAAGTATATATTTAATTAAAACTAAATGGAAGATACTGACTTCAACAGTCATGAAAGACTTTCATTGCAATGTAATGAGCTTTTTAACACTCTTATAGTGATTGACGTCTTCATTGATGTTAGTAAAATTCTGCCATTTTTACAGGCATTACTCCCTCAACGTGTCCCCCAGTGTGTATAAATACCACACCGGGAATTGTTCAGGAACCGGGCTTTGGTCATTATTTCCACACTACTACATTTGAGTGTTATAAAACCTAACGGATGTTTAAAAATAATCCTTCATAATAACATTTAAAATTGATCTGGATTTGTGATTTCGATTATTATACCAGTCATTTGAGGGAATTTTGCCATTATTTTCCCCACTATTAATAGTTCCATCTCTGCACTTTAAGTCTTACTTTCCCTGAGGTAATGAAGATCTGAGAACCATACTCCGGGCTCAGGCTAATCATAGTAGGTCTGCAGGAATCTCAGGCAGTCTGTTTGTGTTGTAACACCTTGAATTTCCTCTCAATTTCCTTCTCTAAGACTGTGCTGTAAGGTGAATGATTATTTTTTCTTAAATATAATAAATTAATAGTTTTCACATACTATTTTATTTAAAAATACTTTTCATTTATTGCTTACTCACTAAGAGTGAAATCACACAGGTTAAATATCTTCTAGATACATCTGACAAACATTTACAGATATTTAAGGAAAAATGGGTCAGTTAAGCATTATATTTTTCACATGATGAATGAAAAGCAAATACATTCATTTTCTCTTGAAAACAGAATAGCTACTAAATAATAGCTGTATTTCTGAAATGAAACCCCCTTTATGAATTTTTTTCTCTTGTACCAAGGAAATAATTGAATCAAGACGTCTTTTTAATTAAAATTAAATAAATCCAAATGGTGTTAAGCAAAAATATTTATATTTAATTATTCTAATTCATTCACAGTATGTTGCAAGGTGAAACATACTGTTGTATTTTTTTTTGTATAATACTGTTGTTGTATTTTTGTGTTGTACCAAATCCTGTAACACAGCTGCAAGTTTCTTCTAATGTTTAGAAGAAACATATCTGTAGATTCAAATAAGGCAATATTGTCTAAATGATCTAGTTCAGTGAATGTTATCCAAACACATCATCTTGTTTTGCATTATAAATATAATCTGCCTTCCTATTTTCATTAAGAAAAAAAAATTACCAATGTAATATTTTGCCCAGTAGCTTAGTTCAAAATGTTTTAACTACGCATACGGAAAAATTGGAAACTCAAGTACTGGTGATTCTTCTTACATTAACTTTCAAACAGCCAATACATTTACTATATTTAGTAAAATCAAGGTTTAATTGTTTACGTTGGTCCAATTAAAACAACTTTTATCCAAAGATATACTGTCAATGGTAGGTGCATTAATTACAAATGCTGAGCATCATAAAACAGCATGATTTTTCATTTAAAAATCACAGCTCTTTGCCCAGTTAAATAACAAAGCAGCAGGGAAATTTTATGGTTCAAGAACTTAAGTAGTGAAATAGAAGCTCCAGGGCAAAAAAAAGAAAAAAAGAAAAAAAGAAAAAACTCGTCTCACCTGCAGAATTATCTTAGATAAGTCATCTAATACTAGTTAATTCCCCAAGTTTTATTATTGAAACATACTAGAAAATGGGAAAGCTTGGTTAGTTATATGTTGTGCAGAAGAATCAGATGTTAAATCTAGCCATTACTGTTCAAAATGAACTCCAAGACTACATGAAAAATGAAACAACCTCGTTATCTTCATCAGTACTAGAAAAAAATAATCACTATTTTGTATTTATAAGAACAATAGTACCTTTTCCATTGATATAATTTTAGCTATAGGTTATTATTTTACTCATCTACATTGGCCTAATTCTTTGTATTGATTCAAATCATTTTAAAATATTCACAGATAATATCTATAATAATTAAAATATGTCATGAATTAAAGCAAAAGTATACAAACAGTATGATGAAATGAGGAAAGTACAGTATCTGTAGAGGTAAGATCTAGCTTCAAACCCAGCTGTACTACTGGTTTGATGATTGAACATGGGCAACTGATTGAACATCTTGATTTTATGTTTGTACAGGTATGACTTACAAAATAATCTGCCTCTCATACATCTCATGACTAAAAAAGTTCAATGAGAAAATACTCATTAATGGCAAACCATGTTAGAAACTTATATTGCCATCATTATCACCCTCCATCATTACCTGCAAATAGCAATTAAAGGAAACAGGAGTCCAGTTATGCCTAAACCAAGGATTCAGTCTAACTCTGGAAATTGCTTTTGTTACAGCCAGTTGTGAAATGTGCATAAGTGATCATCTCACCCATGGTGAACAAAGATGGTTTGAGAAGTGGGTATGTAAGGAGGTGACTAGGACAGAGATAGAAAGGTTATTAATATTTTAAAATCTGAGGTTAACATAGCATAGAAAAAGGACCTGTCCTTACTTGTTGGTGGCTGTAAGCATTCATGAGTTTGTATGTGACTCTCTCAGAAGAGATGTCATTTCATCGTAGAAACAGAATCGTTAGTGCAGCGTGAATCTCAAGGTGTTCAGAGCACCTTTTTGGTTTTTGTGATGGTTTCTATACAAGACACCTCTTGTTACCAGAACAAATTTTCCCTAAACATAGAAATAACACCAGAAAAAAAAGTTTGTTTTTTGAGTTAAACGTATTCGTTCTTAAGAGAAAATTTACCGACATGTACATAAGTGTTTTCTAAATGTTTGATTTTGAGTCAAATGGATCCTTAAGAGAAAATTTATCAACATGTGAATAAATGTTTTCTAAATAAGACTAAACTACTATGCTAGAGCAAAAATTATTACAATTTTACCTCACTTCTATTGCATGTCAAAAGATATATTCATGATTAGAGTGAAAGGACATAGTTCAGTCATCCAGCACCTGCTTTCATTCCCCAGCACAATGTAGAGGCCATTGCAAGGGCTCACCCCAACATATTCAGCCAGCCATTAATTGAAATTCAATCTTCGAATTTTTTCTGTATATTTAAGCAATGCAGATTTATGGGTCTTATTTATTGATAAAAATTTAAAATTTGCCTCATGGATTTTTTCCATAAAATTATATTCTAATATTTGTATCCAATCTCCACATTCTAGAAACGTCTTCTGAACTTTTTAGCTGTTTATAGTCTTACATCTTCCAAGCATGAACACGTTCATACTTGTATTACAGATAATATATGCTAGTACATTATATCCACCAGTAGATTTGATTTTTTTGAAAACAAGTCACTGCATCTGTGTAGCTTCTACAACACTAGGCAACATGTCAGAGATTTTGCACATGGCAGATAGTCAATAAATGCTTTTTAAATGAGTAAATGGATGGATGAATAAAACCAGCCATTTAATAATTATTTTTAGATGTAAGGGTATTTCTAAAGGGATTTCAAGCACTCATCAAAATGAGCCGTTTTGTGTGTATGCTTTAATGCATGTAAAAAAAAAAAAAAAACCTGTTTTGAAAAAAAAAACAGAATTTCAATTCATAAGACTTGTCATAAAATTTTCTTGCCTAAAGATACGTTATTTGTGAAATAAACATTAAACAACATGTTTACAGACAGGTTTAAAGTCAATTCATAGAAATAATTAAATATTATTAACAATAATGCCTTTTTATAAAAGAAAGCGTTCTTTATAGTAGTACAAACTAGACAAGATGTTTTTTCCAGATCTAATATGCACCTATTTTATATTACTTTTAAATTTTGTTGTCATTCTTAAGATGATAGAAAAATAAAGTACAAATCTTTAACATAGCAGAATTCAACTATCTACATTCCAAAAAGAGAGCAATAAAAGGAAGAAAAATATTTTAGAAAGAAAGTAGGAAAGATTGAAGGAAGGGACAGAGGGAGAAAGGGAGGGAGGGAGAAGGGAGGAAGGAAGGAAAGAAGGGAGGGAGGGAGAAAGGGAGGAAGGAAGGAAGGAAAGAAGGAAGGAAGGAAGGGGAAAAATGATAAATGAAGGCAGATAGATAATGCAGATAGCTAATTAGATAGATGAGATAGGGAGAAAAAGAGACAGAGAAATTAAGAGAGAGAAGACAAATAGAGAGAAAAAAGAAAAAAATATCCAGGAAGAGTAGTCGCAACATGCCTTCATTTTGAGTCTCCATTAGAAAACAAGAAACTCTCTGACAAACAAAGTAATTCTCAATCTTCACTTATCTGCATTTTAATGAAAAATATTTCAGTTTTACCGGTGTCTATCACAGACTGGGTATGACCCAACTCTGCTATTTCAGAAATAGTCCTCAGAATTTAATATTACCATCTATTGCATTCATAGTCTATATATGTAAATACACAGGAGAAAATAATTCAGCAAAAGAAAATGTATTTAATTAATACCCAAAGGAAGCGATGAAAAAGAAAAAAATAATGTAGTTGTCACGTCCTAATTTTAAACACTGTTTACCAGGTTTATTTACATGTACTGCTCTAGCCGCCCACTCAGTAGTTTGATGATAGCAGAGCAGTTCCATGCTGAACAGATCCTTTGCTTCCAGAATTCAGAGTGAGTAATAGGATAAAAAAGACATCTGAAGAAGCTGCATCTTTATACAGCTAAATTCCAAGGCTTATGGCAGACCCTTGGTTATAAACACCTGCTCATATACAAGCAGATGTAAAGGATACCATGTGCTTATGTTGGCATATCAACTATTTATGTTCTTGCAAGGTACTGAAACATTTGGTTAATATAATATAGCCTATACAGGCTTTCTCAGAATTTTTTTTTGTCAAATCCATCTTAAAGGAACAGTTTATAAGTTTATTTTTCTATTCTAAGGAGACTACATTTCTAGAAAAAAAATTTAAAAATCAGATAATTTCTCTTTTTTTTATTTTTTGAAAGAAAGAAAAAGAGAGGAAAGAAAGTGAGAGTGAAAGAAAGAAAAAAAAAGAATGTACGAGAGAAAGAAAGAGGAAGAGAAAGAGGGAGAGCTGAGGCACAAGAATGGCTTGAAAACCCGGGAGGCGGAGGCTACAGTGAGCCGAGATAATTTCTCTTTCAATCTTACTACATGGTTGAAAGAGGTAAGTCTTGTTTCTGACCCAGACTGAATATATGTAAACGTCTACTTGCTGGGGCACAGATTCCCATCTGAACCACACCGATGCATCAATATGCCCATATGAAAAGAAGAGAAAAGAATTACTGTGGGAATTGCTGGGCTGGATGCCTTACTCAAATGTTATCTCGTTTGAAACTCACAGTAATTAAGTGGGGTAAAATTTTATTCCTGATTTATCCATGAAAATGTTTAAAGAATCAGCTTACCAACCAGAATCCTAAATCAAGTCTCTCTACCGTAAGCCTGTGTCGCTTCCACACGTAATGTGTCCCAAAAGGTACAATGAAACTTTTGATTTATTACTGTTTGTATCCCAAGTCTACCAGCCAGTCCACAATTACACAAATTGTGGTTATATATTCTCGTGGCATACTTCTTCCTCCAGGTCACTCTGTGATGCAATCCCTAAACTTTGACTTGTACTCTGCAATGTCCCCAGCTCTTCCTAGTATTTTACCAATTTACAGATAAAGTGTGGGTGCAGGGAAAAGAAAAACAGATGTACTAGATTGGATGCTGCACCTTCAAAATTCATGATCATCCTGAAATCTCAGAGAGTGTGACATGATCCAATATGATCATGACAACCAGAAGCCAGGAAGAGGCAAGGAAGAATTCTTCCTCAGAGCCTGACCCTGCCAACAACTTTCTTTCGAACTTCTACACTCCAAAATGGTCAGTCAATACATTTCTGTTGGTTTAAGCCTTTTGCTGTTTGTGGTCGTCATTTGTTAGGGCAATCTCCAGGAAATTAATACACTGGGTAGCTGGTTCTACAGATTAAGATGTTTACTCCTAATGTTTTCTTTTAATCCATACTCTTCTCTCTTTATGCTTATCCAAGAACAACAATTTTTCTGCTATTTCACACAGTCCTTGCTATGTTTTGAATACGCCCCCTCCAAAATTCATATTAGAGCCTAGCCTCTATGGTGGTGGTATGAAGTGGTGGGGCCTTTTGAGGAGTGATTAAGTCATGAAGACTCCATTCTTATGAATGGATTGGTGCGTACAAAGGGACTGGAGTAAACTACATTTGGCCCTTTTGGCTCTTTCTTTTACCACGTGAGGACACAGCATTCATCCCCTTTTGTCCACTCCACCTCTTCCATCATGTGAGGACAACGGGACAGTGCCTTCTATGAGGAACGCACCTTCGCCACTTTCTGCCACTCCCTTTATCTAGAGGTCCCCAGTATCCAGAGTTGTGAAAATTAATTTCTGTTCTTTATAAATTACCAAGTCTGGATATTTTCTTATTATAGCGCAAGCAGACTAAGACAGTTTCTCTCTGTTCTATTCCAAGACCAAATACTTTCTCCTGGAAGCTCGAATTTCAAGCACCTTTCATCTTGTCTGCTCTTTGCCTTGTTTTCCTTCAAACCACTTGAAGATATTGATCCATAGATAATTTTTTATGAAATTTCAAATCATTTTCCATAATCAGAAGAGTTGGAAGAGAGACGATGAGCTAAAGATTCCTTTGAAAGCGTGAACTCACTCTTTCACTATTCCAGTAGAAAGAGGGACGTAGTTTCAGCGCTGCCTGGCATATCTCTCACAAAGAGCAGCCAAATGAGGGATTTGTACTCGATGATCTCTCAGGACTAATTATTCTGATCTTAATTCTTCTTTCAAGACAGACAGCACATAACATAGAGAGGGCCTTCTTTCATGATATTTTATACCACAATGGCTGAAATATTCATAATTTGCAATACCAGACCTAATAGTAGATGTTAAAACTGGACAATAAAACAAAGAGTTGACAGTCAATTTTTTAGGTTTTGGACAGCCTGCCCTTCTTGCCCTTTCCATGGAAATAAACAAGGAAAAGATGAACAAGAGCCACCTGCTGTCTTCTGAAGCTTCTTGTCAGGTCAACTGGCATCATGGGACTTTGCCAGCATGCTTTGCAGCAGCACAAGGACCCTGCTGAGGTGCCGTCTGCACTCTGAGACTGGAATCTTGACTGGAATTACCTGCCAGTGCCAAAGTCACAGACAGTACAAGTCTCACTGTTATACTGACAACATTTTTTACACAAAAATCAGGACACAGTGTCTGACAGGTGCAGCTATACCTATGGGAACAATGAAATGAGACATTTAAATTCAGAACTGTCCTAGAAAATCTGACATATATCTCAGCCTAAAGTTATCTGATCTGCTGGGTGCCATAACAATTATGAGAGAAAAGTAAAATTGGGGTTCTTTAGACTAAGAACCAAAAAACCAATGGGTGATTAAAACACCTTTAAATTAAATTAACTATTTTAACATTGATCTCAGAGTGCTAAAAAACTTTCATATGATATTATATTATATATTCTATAATTGTATTTTTACAGATCTTTAATTAGGTTATAAAAAAATACTACTTTTAAATGAAAGTTAAAACAATGTTGAAGAGCTGCATATATGCTTATATCAGTAACTTTTTCATATGCTCTTAGTATTCAAGTCAGATTCATGAAGGTGGTAATACTAATAATGCCAATTGCTGCTAACAATCAGGAGCATTCTATGTGCCAGGCATTGTTAGGTGAGATAATGTACACGTGAAGCCTTCTACATGCATCATCTCATCTAATTCTCACAACAACACACAATGTGTGCATTTTAGCTCCACTTTACAAATGAGACCATCTAAGCCCAAAGTCACATAGCTAGAAAAATTGCAGAGCAGGATTTATACCCAGTTCTATCAAAATACAAATAGACTGGACAGGGAAAATGTGGCACATATACACCATGGAATACTATGCAGCCATAAAAAATGATGAGTTTGTGTCCTTTGTAGGGACATGGGTGAACCTGGAAACCATCATTCTCAGCAAACTGACACAAAAACAGAAAACCAGACACCACATGTTCTCACTCATAGGTGGGTGCTGAACAATGACAACACATGGACACAGGGAGGGGAGCATCACACACTGGGGTCTGTAGGGGGGAACTTGGGGAGGGACAGCTGGGAGTGGGGGAGTTGGGGAGAAATGTCAGATATAGGTGATGGGGAGGAAGGTGGCAAACCACATTGCCATGTATGTACCTATGCAACAATCTTGCATGTTCTTCACATGTACCCCAAAACTTAAAACACAATAAAATATATATCAAAAAAAAGAATAATGGGAAAAAATGCCCTTTAACACAATGGTAAATAAGAAATTAAGTTCACTAGAATATCACTTAAATGAAACTATTGGCCTTTCTCTACTGGAAAGACAATGTAAACACAGCAATCATGCCCAATTTCAGTTCTACCTTAAGAAGAACCATCAGAAAGTAAGTAAAATTTCAGGATGAAATCTGAAATCATCCTGAAATCTCAGAAATCTCAGAGTGTGTCTGATCCAATGTGACCATGTCCTAATCAGGAAACCAGAAGAGACACAGAGTCAAGCTGAAGACAGAGGTAAAGATTGGAATGAAGATTAAGTCAACTCTGAATCTGCTCTGGTTTATGAGGGAAAAAAATGATTTATTTCACTGATTTGGTTAAAAGATTATCTGAAACAAAAGGATAAAAAATTAGTATGAAACTTAAAACATATGTGAAATGGTTGGACATTAATTTTATGAAAGACAAAGAATAAAACCAATTTGGATCATGAACATTTTCATATTTAGTGATCAGGACCATATTTAAATGTAGTGAAATTTACATAAAATGGAAACATTTTACAATGTAGATATATACTATGGAGTGGCACATGTACCTACAATGTGGGTTTTTATTTTACGAGCAAGAAACTGTGACTGTGAAAAAGGATTGATTAATTTTGTTTTTATGAGAATCTATTCTACTTTACTTACACTCTAAAATAAATGTAAGTCTATTAGTAACAATATGTGTTGCTTTTTGACAAAGGACAATTTGACTTACTGTAAACCAGGCTGCTACGCTTAAATATGTAGCAGTTACCATGGAAACAATTTCACTTTGACTCAGAGCATATCTTGTTTTAAAGAGAGCAGCCTGTTGTTATGGCAATGGGAACTTGAATGTTTTTCCGAAAAGAGGACTAACACAGGATAGATAATGCCAGTTATGAAGCATATGTAAATACATTTGTGCTCACCTTTGAAAGCTCAGAAAAATCATAGCTGGTAAAGACAATAGGTACCATTCTAGACTTGTTAGGAAAAGCCCATTCCCTATGTCCCTTCCTTGTTTCATTTTTAGCTACAGTGAATAATAATAATGTAGAATTATCCTTAAAATTTTACTCAGTGAAGGCATGAATTCAAAATACCATTTCTATAGCAACCTTATTTGATGTTTTATTAAAACGTTAATATGAAATACATTTGAGATCTTCAAAGAATCATTTATCGCTTATTTCATGAGATGATGGTGATGATAATGATGACAATAGTAAAACTTTACAGAATGCTTACTATATGTCAAGCACTGATCTACGACATTTTGTTATATCATCACATTAAGATTCTCATACTACTTCTAAGAAGAGGGGATTATTAATATTTAATTTTACAGTAAAGAAGACTGAAGCACAGAGATGTTAGTTTACTTATCAAAAGCCACACAGCAAAGAAGGGCCAGAGCCAGGAACAAAACCTGAGAAATCTAAGCTCCTATTCCCTAATGTCAGCATGTTCAATGGCTTAATGTTTTCTATTTTTTCTTATATTAATGTTGAATCTCAATCATAACTTAAAATACTAAATTATATTCAGTCTCTAGGTTTTACAAAGACTAAATATAAATTTCACACAGGAATTGACAACATACACATTAATTTAACTGATTCAAATATAAAGTGACTTTCCTCAAGAATAACCCTATAATGTTAGTGTAGTTAATCTTGGAATTCATTAATATTTACTTAATTTGGGGTCATTTCTGTAAATATTAAAGTGAAGAGATATTCTGTAAATATTGGAGTGAAGAGAGTAAAATTCCTTGAGAGATTAATCTGACTATATTTGTAAGTCTGAAATATGTATACAAATACAAAATTGCAACTGAAGGATTTACTGCAATTGGACTCTAATTAGAACTGCAAAGTGTTGTATTTCAGGGGCTTATGCTTAGCCTTTAAACCCAAACCATTACTCTTAGTTGTTTATATGTTGCAAATGAATCATGATTTTATCTCATTTTGGTCTGTTAGGCAATGATTATGTAAGTATTTTAAAAGCACAAAATGTTCATTCCATTTTTTGTTATTGAAAAAACTTACATTATTGAAAGAAAAATTATTTCTTCTACTGCTTTGTTTCCCTGTAGGCAGGTGAATTTTCGATAAATAAGTAGTTGCTAAAAAAGAGAGTGGTTGACCTGCAAAGGTTATGGATACATAAAAAAACTGCAATAAATATTCTAAATGGAGTCATATTTAAAATATTCCTTTTCAAATCAGAAATAGGAAGAGAATGGTAATACTATCACTCCTACCACATTGCACTAGAGACCCCAGGCAGCAAACTAAGACAAGCAACAGAGTGGTTAAGAGTTAGCAATTGTTCCTTTTACATAAACATTCAAAACACTTAATAGTTCATATAAAGATGTTCTTAAATAAAGAGCACTGCAAACAGTAATTTGCTTACAAAGCAATGCAGTTTAGTAAAAAGCCATTGCTTTTCCTCCTGGCTTTTCCCATGCCAGTGCCTTGGCTACGTCACCAGCGCTCATGTCACAAGCAAGTGTGGACACTGCTGCCTCCATCAGGGCCAGAATTTTCCACCCTCACCCTGCCCAACTTGCACCTCAATTCTGAATGTTCACACAATTCTTGTTCCCTATTTTCACTCTAGTTTTTAGACTCACTTTCACATATGATCAGATCGGATTCACTGATACAATGTATGCAGCTTTAACCTAGGTGCTTCAAATTGTGATAGGGAAACAGGAGTTTACTTCTAAGCACGTAACATGTTCGTGGAGACTTTATCATAATTAGGGAATTGGTTATAAGAACCTGGACCTCGGGGACAGGGCAAAGCTGGAGACATAAATAGATGGGAATTATTCAAAAATTAGTGCATGGGTGTGTGTTTACACTATAGTGAGTATGTATAAGGTTGCAATGTCTAATATAACTCTAATGATGTCTGCCATTTACTGATTATTAGTGTGACGTGGAAATTGCTACATAAACTGCATACCTCTACCAGACCTCAGCTTTCCGTTGAAACTGCTCTCTGTAACCCTAATGTGACAGGCAAGCAGTCCAAACGAACGCCATTTTGTCCCCTGCGCCATTTTAAGACTTGTAATAAGTAACTGAGGTCTGTAATTTCCATCCTACCCAGACAATGTGTAAATTAACGCTTCTCTTAACTTCTGTGAACCACTTAAGTAACAATCGGAATGTCCAAAAATCCCCTGGCCCTCGGAATGTCCAAAGCCCCTTGCCCCCACCCCTGCCCAGGAGGTAGTTTATGGACATAAGAGTCTTGACTTCCTCCTTTCGGGGCCTCAGGTTAGAGAGACCCGAGTCCTCCGTGGCCTCTGGCAATAAAGACCCTGTAATTTGGCCTAGTCTTTGTCTCAGTGGTGATTTCGCGCTCACTCAGTTACAACATTAGCACATGTATTCCCACATGTGGAAACCAGTTTTCAAGGTAGAAACTATCCCCGTTGAATAGATAATAACTGAGGTCAAGGGAGAAAAAGTAACCTGCCCAGAGCAACACAATTTGTCAATTAGGAATGGAGCTGAGATACTAATATAGGTGTCATCAAAAAAACCCTATTAATTTCCCTATAGCAAAATTCCTCTAAAAAAGCTTTAAGACATCTTTAAAGGAGAATTCTCCTATTGTGGAAAAAACGTTTTGCCTAATCAAATTGGTTGTTATTTTAGAAACTCTGTGTTTATTTTCTTAATTTTCCCACAAGACAATCATAACATTCCATAGTAACTTCACAATTTTCAATAGATCCTAAGACTTATTCTTCCTTGCTTCATAATCTTTATCTCTTAAATTGCATTCCTTTGTGCATATCAAATCTTCCCATGCTTTTATCAAGGCTGTTTCTGATGGAATCAATGGTTTTATTATAATCTTGAATATATTTGCTCTATCTCTATCTCTGTTTCTGTCCTTTTTTTGTTTTTTTTGTTTTTTTTTTTTATCTTCAAGCCACGTATAAATGCATTGGTTCAAGTTTCAAGGTTTCAACAAATCTGGACATCAAAGCCAACCATAAAGCATATAGCAGAA